>JAMYIC010000841.1:0-11131 GCA_024112705.1 Microcera coccophila
TTTTTTTTTTTTTTTACCCCTCCCACTTCCGCCATCCAATCTAAAGCAACGGGCGCGAACGAGCTAAAAATTTCGTTGAATCCATAAATCCAGGGTCCAAAAAACTCCACAGCACTTTGCGTCTGCGGATGGGAGTTCCCGACGGCGGCCGAACTCGGGGCATCTCCGACTCATCTATTCATCTTACGAAACCGTTCAAGCTTCACTTTCTTTCCTCTCTTCTTTCCACCATCATGTCCTCCTCCATTCCATAACCCTCTGTCCGTCCCTCCCTCCAAAATGGCCATCCTCCTCCTCCTCCGAACCACCCTCCGACCCCGGCCCCTCCCCACCTCCACCACCACCACCACCCGCCTCCCCGTCCTCCCTCCGCGCCGCCACCTCCAATCTTCATCTTCATCTTCATCGCCGAGGCCGAACCCCCGCCCGCCCAAGACCGACGATCCCATCCCCGTGGCGGGGACGGTTGCGCCCTTGCCGTTCTGGCAGCGGCTCGGCCCGTTGACGCGCGCGGCGCAGGTCTACGCCCGCGCGCAGAGGACGAGGCCGTACGTCACGCAGCTGGCCACCGCCGTGTTTATATATCTGCTGGCGGATTTCAGTGCCCAGTACATGGGCGGGACCGAGTATGATCCTCAGAGGACGGCGAGGAGTTTGGTTATTGGGGCGACGGTTGCGATTCCGAATCATCACTGGTGCGCTTCTCTTCCTCTTCCTCTTCTTCTTCTTCTCCTCCTTGATATCCAAGTGTGGATGGATGGATGGTAATTGACATGTTTGAACCCAGGTTCCAATTCCTCGCCCACAACTTCAACTACCCCTCCCGCCTCCTCTCCCTGGCAACCAAAGTCGTCGTCAACCAACTCGTCTTCACACCCTCCTTCAACGTCTTCTTCTTCGGCGCGCAGGCCCTCCTCTCCGGCGAGGGCGTCGCGTCGGCCGTCGAGCGCGTCAAGGCGACCGTCCCCGTCAGCGTCGTCAATTCCATCAAGGTGTGGCCCGCCGTGACGGCCTTCAGCTTCGCCTTCGTCCCCATCGAGTACCGGCCCATCTTCACCGGCTTTGTGGCCGTGGGGTGGCAGACGTATCTGAGCTACCTGAACCGCGCGGCGGAGATCCGGGAGGCGCGGGCGCATGCGTTGGAGGAGGGGGTGGGGGAGGGGGAGGGGGAGCGGAAGTTGGGGTATGGTGGGCAGGTTGCGACGGGAGGTTTGGCATGATTCATGAGCTGGTTTTGTGTTTCCTTTGTTGATGGGATTAGACTAGATTGGGACTGGGATACATGGCGCTGGTGGCGTTTTGGGCTAAGAATGTGGTTCACGAAGACGGACTACATGGCGATTCTATCTTGATCTTATCCGAGCTTCTCTATTTCAAAAAAAGAATATATCGCTTACTTACATCACTGATCATAGGTGTTGCGTACAAATAGCGTTATTGCAGTTTGTAGTACTTTCCCGGTTGTATTTCCTCTAGCTTGATCAGGCGAGGACTTCAGCCTCTTTTTGAGAATCGTTGTCAACTCGATCTATTCAGCAGATAGAAGTAGTACGCATCGTCCGGCAGCTCATTCAAATACTCTTCTATGTTCAATCAAACGATTTATAGTGTAAGTTCTTATCAATCAGTAATGTCGTGGACAGTCCTCAGAGATGAGCTCGAAAGAGTAAACGTACAGTCAGTCAGATTGAAGAGAACAAGAATTGCACAGAAGATCTCAATTTTTTTATTGGCTTTAGTGTTTTCCTAATTTTGAAGCAGGGCGTTGAGCGAATTGTTTAGAGGGTGTCGCTCATACGACAGCTGGCTTGGCTGATATCGCATCAGTCTTCAATCTCAACCACGTAACCAACCAAGTCTCTCAGTAGATTCAGGTTCTGAACAAGCCACGAATATATCCTTTTACGTATTTTAGCAGAGTGTATCTGCGCGCTCTTATCCCACGAGACCCTCTGAGCAACCTCACTCCAGAACCCATCCACCTCTCTCGGTTCAAGCCAAAATCTCTCCCCTCATACAAGCCACACCATTCTTCTCCGCAACCACCTCCCAACACCTCTCGTTGCCACTCTCACGCACCTCCCCCGTCTTGATCTGATACCTTTCACCCGCATAGATGGGCGACAAGGCCCGGTAGTTAACCTGTCGCGGTCCCTGGCCATTACCATGCACGTGTTTCCAGTAGTTCAGGATGTTGATGAGGTTCAGGGGTCCGTGGACGACAGCGCCGGGGTGGTTCTCGACGTTTTGGGTCCAGTCTTCGTTGTAGTGGATCATGTGGCCGTTGAAGGTTAGGGCCGAGAATCTAAAGAGTCCTACTGGGGACCAGCTGAGTTGGCGGGTTGGGAAGCCTGGGTTGTCAGTATGGGATGATCATGATGCATAGGTCCAACGCTTACCTCCATCAGAACTCCCAATGTCCTCCATGGATGATGGCCCCCGTGTAATGCCCTCGAGAGGCTTGGGTTTTGAAGCTCCCGCAACAGCATCAACCTCCGGCCGAAAGACCCAGGATCTCCGATCAACAATAGCCAACCCCTTCGGTCCCCAAAACTCCTTCTCGACCTCCACCAGAACCATCTCCCCCGCCGACCGACTCCTCTTCGCCGTAGCACTCAGCAACCGAGTCCGCTCCTCGATCTCATCACCCACCCGGAGCGGAGACTCATCCGCCGAGTGAGGCCACTTCATCTTGCCGCCTGCCCACATTCTTCTCGTGAAAGGCTCTGTTGCGTTGAACGTTCGGTCGGTTCCATCAGCGCCGAGGTCTGCCTCCGTGCCGTTGGGGGTGAAGTAGACGACATGGTAGCCGTGTGGGACTGGTGTCCCTGCTACTGGGGGCTCTTCAGATATGTCTTTGCCGTTGATGGTGCGTTGGCCAAGTGTCAATGCCAGTTTTTGTAGCTGGTTAGCGTCGATGACTTGTCGACGGACTACGGTGCTGTTCGCAAAGTGATCGAGTAGATACGATGCCGCATCAGTGGCCGTGGTCTTGGAGGAACATCTCGATGATGCCGAGAAGGCTCGGCACTGGACTGGAGCTAATTGATAACTGAGTCTCCGCGCTGACCGAAGCATTGCGGCACTGGTCATCATGAACCCCTCCCTAGAATGACGCAAACGGTATTGGTGATGCAACCTCGTGGCCTACTCACGAGAGCTGCAACTTCCCGAGCACTCTCGCCTGAAGAGACTTCTCAGATAAAAAATAAAGTCTCATAGGAAACGTGTTCCAGCAAGGGGGACTTCATCAATTAATGAAAGCTGTGTTGCGGGATGAGGACCATGTAAGACGCGGCCCCACTTCCCCGGTCGATCGGCCAAGTGACGTATCGGCTACTTGGCCATCTCAAGTCACCGAAGAAGCCGAATGCAGTGCATCCAACACCCAACGCCCTCAAGTAATGGGCAGCTTGGGTCGTCTAAAGAGACCGACCAAGAAAGTTGAGTCCTTCCATCTGCATGGGATCATCGGCCTGAAGCACCATTCCCAGCTCAGCCATCACATCATCTCCCTCCCATGGACCATAGAGCATGTTAAAGTACTGATCTTCAAAAGTCTTTGTTTGGGTCCGCGTCTGCGGCGTTGGGAAATCGAACCTGTCTCCTAGGCTAGACGAAGCCAACTCTTGAGATTGTTCGGGCGGAAGAATCTGAGGGTCCAGGTCGGCACTGTTCTGTTGCGTGGCTTCTGTCTGGCCGGCGCCGTTGAGTCGTTTGGCAATTGATACATCCAGATATTGGAGGAATAAGTCAAGCACGTTGTTGTTGATTCTCCAGTACTTCTGGACTTCCTGCAGACCGAGAAGACACATTTGCGCTCGGTTTTCTGCAATTCTCCGGGCCACATCAACTCCCCTTCTGATGCTGATGACGTGGATGCACAAGGCAGCGAATAAGCTGGTGATTCTAAAGGCGCAATATTAGTAAAAGGACCAAGGCAGTATTGGGGGGTAACTCACAAGTGCATCTGACCATAGCGAAGGGTGCCTTGAGCTAGCATGTCCTCGGCGATCCGGCTGATCTTCGAAGCAGCAGCAACAGCTAGTTGTCCCTTTTCATCCTCCTTGCCATGCTTTAAAAAGCTATGTCGGTAGATTAGGATTCGTATATGGCTTTACAGTCATCAGTTAGCCTAGTTGTGACGATAAACCAGCTGACAGATACATACTGGTATGCCAGATGTAACAAATGAGACCACACCGAAGCACTGCCGTCTTCGACTCCCTCGTTCAACTGAGCGGGGAGGCTTCTCTTCCAAGCCTCTAGAGATTCATCCAAACCTTGAATCTGCTCCATGGTCGATGGGGGTCTACCTGGGGCGAAGTGGACATCGATAGCTCGACCAACTTTCATCGTGAGTATCCCGACCCGAAAGACAACACCTTGGTCCACTTACGTATTCTCGCAATCTCAACCATTTTTATGGCATACGTAATATGCTCGGACTTGCAAGACCCAAATGGGGATGACTCGGGACTTTCAACTTCAGATTCAAGATCCGATGCACTCAGCGGCTCAATGTCGCAATCCTCATCGCGAATTCTGCTGGGCAAACCGAGAGAAGCGGCGGCCTGACGTTCTCGAACCTACAACAGAGTTTAGTATAGGGAGATGCATCGACCAATTGACTGACGTAGATGGACCACCAAATCCTCCTCCTCAGACGAGCTCTATGGGTGTCCTTTGTCGTGAACCTAGCTCTTCGAGAGAAATTTAGTCGGTGCACTTACTTTCATCTCTCATCTTCACTTACGATCTGTGCAGTCCGTATGACTCTGCAACTCCAATGACCACGCCTAGCCAATACCTCACATCTCTAACATCCGAAGGGCCCCCTCGCCAGAAACTCATCAAAAAAAGAGCTTGAATCAAAGTCATCTCATCCTTCTCCCAATCCGCGTGGAACAACAGTCTCGCTCTTGTGTACAAAAGGGACTTGGCCTCGGATCGATCCTTGAACCCCATCAATACAACGGTGTTATTGTCACAGTAGGTCGTGCCTATAAATAGCATGGCCTGTAGGAGGAGGTACGAGGCGTTCATGTTCCCCAATTTTTGCGTGAACTCTGCGCGGTCCAAAATCGGGAAGCATGGATGGAACCATTTAAAGTACGCCTGCAGGGCTGGGATGCAAGTCTGCAGATCGGGCAACGTCAGAGCCCCTTCGTCGCGAAGGTATCTTGAGGTACCGGCACTTGGATGATCGATACTCGCGGGTGATCCTCCTTCGAGCAGAGACTGAGGGGTACTCGTGATGGGAAACAGGAGTCGAGCCTTTTGCTTTTCCCCGTGCTGATCGCCCGCCGGAGTTGATCCTTCGCCAGGTCCAGACCGTCCAGGAACCAAGGTCAGAAAATTGGATTCGCCAAAGAACAACGGCCCGGGAGCTGTCGAGTCCGTGGATGGCGAGGGCGTCCTGGCTGAGATCCCATCCCTGGGAACATGGCCCTGCGGTTGAGGGCTGGCGGAGTGAATGAAAGGACCAGGGCTATCAGAAGGGACTCCCGCCGCAAGTCCATCAGCGCGAGCGCCAGCGCCAATTGAAATTGAAGACGATTGTACAGATTTTTGCTGTCGCTTCTTTTTTCGAGGATATCTAGGTCAATGTCAACATCAGTGGTGCGATGATGAGAACCTCCCCGAACATAGACGAGTTACCTTCCTCTCTGCGACGGCAATACCTCACACTTCGCGCCCGAACTCTGACAATTCGTGCAGGGGTTGGTCTCGATAACATTACATTTCACTCTCCTCGCATTGCATTCTCGACACGCACGTTTGGCCCGCGGCTTCTTGGCAGCCTTTTCGGCGTTGACGCCGCCTTGTGGCGCTTGACTTGACGCCGGTCCGGGAGACATCCCTATGAGATACAACAATTGCGGAAAAGTAATTCCGTTTCGCCGTCTTCAAGAAACGATAGTTGGCAGGCTCAATTTCGATGTCTCGGTTATATGCCCGGTTTATATGGTCTGCAGTGTGTAAGAGGAAAGTTGGGGAATGGAAGCGGGACGTCGCCACTGCTCCACTTCGGCTTCTTGGGTTCTTCGGCTTCTCTTCCGACGCCGTGTCAACACGAAACCAAGTCGAGACAGATACCTGATGTCCTGATGTTACCCAATTCAGAAAGCCTAGTTCTGAAATAGCTAGTATTGCTATCATTCTTTAGCTGAAAGGAAGGCTCAGTTTACAGTCACAACTTTGCTAGAGGGTGGTGAATCAAGTGTCTAGACTAGGAATTTCGAGATGCGTGTCCAGAGGACCTGCATCCAGAATAGTTCTTTGAAGCATATATAAAGTATTATCTCGGTCCTCTTTGCGCTCTTGTCAGCGTCTTGAAAGCCAATCTTCCCCCTTCTCCTCCGAACTCGTTGCTCCCTTGCCATCATACATGCAACGCCAGCCTCAACCTCGTAGTCTTAATAACTCCGCGGCAACCGCAACACCTTCTCGCCAATAAAGTTCAAAATCATCTCTCGACTCACCGGCGCAATCCTCGGCACCAAACACTCCCGAAACCACCTCTCAACATCATACTCCACCGCATACCCCATCCCCCCGTGCGTCAGGACAGCCCTCTCACACGCCGCAAACGCCGCCTCGGCAGCCATGTACTTGGCGCTGTTCGCCGCGACGCCGATTTCGTCCTGTCGAACCGCCGGGTCCGTCCTGCTCTGGTCGTAGAGCCGGGCCGCGTGGTACGTTGCCAGCTTCGCGCCCTCGAGTTTCATGTACGCGTCGGCGAGGGGGTGCGCGATGCCTTGGTTCATGCCGATGGGACGCTGGAAGACGGTCCGCTCCCGGGCGTACTCGGCGGCTTTCTGAAGGGCGGCATATCCGAGGCCCAGTGCTTCGCCGGCGAGGAGACATCTTTCGGCGTTCATGCCGTGCAGGATCATCTTGAAGCCTTTGCCCTCCTCGCCGATCAAGCTGTTGGCAGGAATTTGGTAGTTGTCGAAGAAGACTTCATTCGCATCAACGGCCCTTCCTCCCATCTTCTTGATTCTTCCCATGTCCAAGCCCGGTCGATTCCGATCCAAGTCGATGGAGAAGAGCGAAAGACCCTCGCTGGGTTTCTTCACTTCTTCCAATGGGGTTGTCCGGGCCAGAAGAATCATTTTGGAGGCAACCTGGGCACACGTAATCCAGATCTTCTGACCGGTAACGCTGTAAGATCCATCCTCGTTCTTCTTCGCCGTCGTAGACAACCGAAGAGTATCAAGGCCAGCATTGGGTTCCGTCACGCCAAAGCAGACGCGCCACTTGCCAGACACGATGTTCGGTATCGTCGTTTCCAGCTGCTCTTGAGACCCAAACTGCGCCAAAGGCTGAGTCGCGTACACGTTGGCATGAATCGATTGCGCCCCCGCCATGCCAGCCCCGGACTCCGTAATCGTCTGCATCATCATCGTCGCCTCCGAGATGCCCAACCCAGAGCCGCCCAGCGACTCGGGAAGGGCGATTCCCAACCAGCCGTCTTTCGCAAGGGCAGCATGAAATTCCTTGGGGTCTGTCTCGCTTTGGTCGCGTTCTTGCCAATACGTGTTGGGGAATTGGGCACACACCTGGCTGACGGCGTCTCTCACCGTGAGCTGGTTCTCGGTGAAGCCGGCCAGACTCATGATCTGCCTGGAACTGGTTGGCGAAAACGCGTATTCTTGCTTCGCCCGTCTATAGGCGATTCGGGCTGATGGAGAACTTGAACGGCTCAAGAGACGACACTTGCTGGTCAGTGATCGAGACATATTGGGTGGGACTGATAAGATCAGCACAATCAGTCCTCTGAGCCTTGAGCTGGAGGATTATTTATTCTGTGTGAATCCTCAACGTTAGTTTTCCTTTCTTATTAGATAATTGAATCTCAATCTGACTTGCCCACACGATCGATATCACAATTTCAAGTCTATCGGGACGGGGATGTAAACGTGGCGCGGGTACTGCAGACCATAAAGCCGACTTGACCTTGGTGCTGTCATCGGATGATGACCTCGTATAGCCGAGATTTACCATCAGCCGGTTATCTCACCAATCGGATTTCTACGCAGCATAAACAGTGGACTATCTTGGGTTCCAACTCAGAACTAATATCCATCGCTATCCAAACTACTTCGGTCTCTGCCCAGTGGGCTTCGATCCCGCCCAAAACCACGCCTCCAGTAGGTGCTCCTCCTTACATACCAGATTGCGGTCAAAAGTAATCTCATGCTACGGAGTGACACTAAGCTAGATGCTGAGGATTGGCTATGCAGCGTTAACGGACCACGTGTTGCAAGCATGTCGAACTCTGACGGCCAATTATCATTGTCCCAGAATTATCGATAGCCGCGACAATTCTCCTACTAGCACGAAATGACGGCAAAGGTCCAGGCCTGATCAGTTTGGAGCTGTTCCAGGCGCAACTCTCGCACCTGTCGACCGCCATCTCACCCTGGTCTCGTTAGGTGTGAACCAGAAATCGAAATGGCCACGCATAGCACAGCAAGTCCAGTCCTTGTTATCGTCGTGACTATGTTCAGGCGTGTTCGAGCTCTCCGCTAGTGTTACCATCCTCCGCGTCAATAGTCCGGTTTGAAAGTAAAACTGACGAACGAAGCATATCCGCATCGGACTCTCGCAATACTCGACGGGATCCACGCCAACTCGACACTGCCCAACTGTCCGTTGCGCACCACTCTCGTATTCCAAGAGCATGCCCATGCAGAACCCCCTTGCGTTATGTTTGAAAATGCCGACACGGATGACCCGTTCCAAACGAGCTGATGCGAAACAAGAGTTGTCGAAGTAAAGTTTGTCCGTAGCAGGGCGACGAAACGACGTCATCGGCGCGTTGTCGTTCTTTTCCCCGACGTAGGCGCCGATTACGGAAATGGGTCGCTGTTCGAAAGTATCGTATATGAGTGCCAGCGGCGGCGCATTGTCCAAGATCAAATCACTGATTGGCTTGGTGGAAGAGGTGCCGGCGACGATATCTCTGCCTAGTTTCGTGCGGAACTGGACCGATTAGACTTCACTCCTGGAAAGATGTTCATCATCAAGCCCAACTCACAAAGAGGCAAGTTCTGTGAGACATGCCATTCCTTGGACTATGTGCATGGAACGCAGTAATGCGGTCTTTTCCCGAAAATGGTACATATAACCAAATCATGGACTGTTCCCGTTCAAGGGCAAGGCGCTGCCGTGTTGGCATAGCACATGGCGATGCTGGCGTATGGGCATGGATGGCATAAATCTCGTTGAGGTAGTAAAAGAAGGTTATTCCAGTTACTCGACGCAAGTCAAACGTCTTGAACTGTGTAGCGCCGGCAATATCTGTTGGGTGAAGAAAGCATTGCTCCACGGCGGGCGGTGTTGGCGTATCCCAAATTCGAAACCCGGGACATGTGTTGGGCAACTCGAGACGCGAAAGGCCAAACTCATGAGGTGATTAGCACAAGCTCTTCAACTGTCAAGGGGCTTCGTTACTCTGAAATGTGCGGTAACACCTTCGAGGCGGCTCTGATCCAGCACCACGAAGGCGAGGTTATCAGTCCGCCACGATTTGAAGCTCGGGCGCTCAGGCAGCCTTTCGATCTTTCTGATCCCCCACGAGTCAATTGTCAAACGGATCACGGGGAGTCGGCTGGTTACTGTTGCTGTCGGCGGGAGATCGCCGCGTTTCCATGCTGATATACTGGACAAGGGAACGGAATGGAGCTCGCCTGGTCGAGGTTCAGATGCCTGTCGAGCAAGGTCAAGCGCTGCGCAGTACCGCCAAAGGAGGCTGGTCGCTGAATAACGCTGAATGACACGAACAATCTCCGGAGGGAGCCGCCTCATCTCCGAGAGGTCAAGTTTGTCCAGCTTCATGAAGTCTGGTTCGGCGTCGGCTACTTCGAGGCCGAGGCGTGGAGCTCGACGCCATGGGATCCGCCAGGCTGTAATGACCCAGAGGCGATCGAGACGTTTGTACCAGTTACACCCCCTTACGATGAGTTCGAGGCAATCCAAGTGCACAGTGGAGGACTCGGGTGCGGCGTCACAGGGGTCGCAGCGCTGCCTTCGACACAAGAATATACCGCTGTCACTTCGAACGTTGTGACCGAAATCTGGGAACTTTAAAGGTCCGATATCATGCGAATGGGCAGTCGAGTCGATGTTGCCGAGCACTAGATGCTGGCGTTCAGAACCGTCGACTTACCCCAAGGGAGGGAGTCCGGTCATTTGCACACTTACTTGCGACAAATCTCTCCTTGGCCCTCACTGAATTACCACACACCCCGCAGTCTCGAGGCAATCCAACATGTCTGTCAAGAATGTCCCTGAAATACATGTTAACGAGCTGCCTCGTCTCCGAAGCGCGAGAAGATGATGCGTGGGCCTTGGAGGGTTTTGCGAGGGAGCTGGTCACCGCAGAGGCGTTCGCAAGTTGGTGAGCGGGGAAACGATTTTTCAGCTCAGGGACGATGCGTGATTCAAGTATTGAATCATAAGAGCCCATCTCCCTGCATAAGGTCGGTGGTAGAAGAGGCCTGGCTGCCGGGACCTGCGTTGGCCAGGCGGTCGTGATCGGCAGAAAAGGGACTTATTGATAAGGTGAAGAGATGGGTGTACCGGCCAATAAGGTAGCACCCATCTCAATCACGTCAAGCGATGCTCTTGTCGGATGCATAGAGACATTGGGTTCACCCAGTATCCCTTGGATTCTGCAACAGGCACAACGAGGTATCGGCCCCACCAGCCCGCAGAATACACCAGCAAGTGCAAAGAAGTAGGCGTCAAGATGACATGAGTACTAGAAAATAAGACGTAGCTCCATGTAGCGTAGAGCATCAAAGAGACTTGTATCATTGTAGAGATTAGGTGGCGTGAGAGGTCTTCAAGATATACAGCTTCTTATTGGCTTCAATCCAAGGGAGATCTGAGCTAGTTACTTCAGGCGACAGGGGGTTCAACACTGAAGTGCCTACTGACACACCTGGAGCCCTGCGGGGTCAACAGGTGACCTGGCGTTGGGGGACAACCGCTGTCACTCTTTTCTTACGCACCCTGTTTATTTGTTACGTTCCCTAAAATCTTCAGCCAAGTTCTCAAGGTTAAGAATGATCAGAAGAAGCAACTTATTCGATATAAGTCAGAGTACTATGGAAGTGGG
>JAMYIC010000842.1:0-16489 GCA_024112705.1 Microcera coccophila
CCCCCCCCCCCCACACCTTCGCTGTCTCGCTTTCGTTCCACATGCTGCTCTGATAGAAGAGACGCCAATGAGGCTTGAGGCTTGGAGGCTTTGGAATACTGGTAGCACCCGCAGGTGGTCTGTTGTGGCGAATTAGCCACTTGGAAGCGTCGCTGCCAACGCTTACGTCACCGTCTCGACTACAGACGAGAGATGGAAGACTAGGTCGTCAGGCTGTTCGAAGCACACCAGCTATCAACTACTTTAGGTCCCTCATGCACACCCCAGAGGCCAGACATTCAACGAACCACCTCAGTTGGCGGCCTCTCTGGTGCAATTCGATGTGACGGCGAATGTGGCTGCGACTGCAAACCTGCAAAGTCACGGACGGCTTGGTTGGAAAACTATCGGTGTGCTGCTGTACTTGGAGACAATGTTATCGCCCATCAGTATCTTAGGAATCAACCACCTGCCAAGACCAACCCGCAGTAGCCCCGACTCTAGCCTCAGGGAAGTTCGGAACGGGAGGAAGTGGACATGTTCGGATGTTCCGCTTACTTCGTAGAGCGTTGTGGTGCCCGGGCAGCATTGGGCTGGTATTCAGGCGTTTGGGCTCCGGAATTTGGTATCGACGGTGACTCTCAAACCACTTGGTCGATCCATCATTACTTGGCAACCCTGTGCCTGTTGCCAGGAGATGCGGCCGTGCCAAAATCCGCGGACTTACCACTGTACTAGACTACCTTATTCATAGTGACCCCCCTCAGGTTGTGTCAATCAGAGCTATGGGTGGCCCGTCGCTTTCCTCTTGGGGTGTTACGCGTCCGTTACGCAAGCACGCGCTGGCATATGACGGGCTGATCTTGAGATATTCCTCAGAGCGGCTAGTGGCTGCACGGGAGGCTAGAGATCTGCTTCGAGGATGTCTTTCACGAAATGCACCGCGTTAACCCCCCAGGCATAGACGTCCCGTAGTTGTCTTGAGTTAGGTGTTCTGTGATGACGAGGCTGTAGATGCGGAGGCATCAGCCCCTTTCTCTGTATTGAGAATCTATCATCCATGCATAGGTATGTTAAGGCAGGTTGTGGGAGGCGATTCTGGGGAATCGAAAGCCAGAATGTGAACCAATCGCAGCCCGGTGGACGCAATCTCCCTCAGGGGCTCGTCAACATCCTTCCCTAGCTTCTTCGTTTTATATCGGAGGACGTGTGAAACAAGAGGGTACGTTCTACCGCACGTGAGCATGAAGGACGTTTCTTTCCGTGTCCTACCTAGTTTCGTCTCCGCTGCTCCTGATCCTAGATTAACTTCGGGCGGGTATTGTTGAGGTACAACTCTTGGCCCCTTCCAACTCCTCTCCAGGGATATCCGATTACAACGAAAGTAGATTGCCTCTGTATGTCAACGATGCGTTACCTTCAGCCTCCTCCCCAGGCTAGACCCGAGACCATCTGAACCGGCTGCCGTCCTGGACACAGTTGACGCGTGATCGAGCAAAAGGATATCAAAGGCTTTAGACAAGAACATAAATCCTCCCAAGCACTTCGCAATCATAATCCAGAGCCTTGTCCGAGCAGTTTCCGAGGTTACCGCTGAGCTGATCCAGGTAGCTCCCAAGCGTTCTTTTCCTAGCAATACACAACTATATCGCCATCCTTCTCGACCGACGGGGAGTTGGAATCCTTCCTCCACCCGATGAAGAAGAAGGCACCGACCAAAGCAAGAACGCCGACAACTCCTAGAGCCACACCGACCCCAATCCGCGGCAATATTGAAGTCGATGAGCACGATATAGGATAAAAATAAGTTAGCCTTGGCGAGCCAGAGACAGGCTAGGCGCCCTAAACATGTTCATGATGAACCAGCATCGATTTTAGGCCGGCATATAGATACTACACTTGCCTGGGTTATGACTGTATTCGCAGTGGCAGGATGTGGAATGGCCCGGCCAGACAGGGCATCGTCGATACTGCGGAAGAGGCCACACATGGCGCCAATCTCTTTCAGCCATATCTCCTTCACGATCTCTCGATGATCTCGTTAAAATCCTCCGATCACCCTTCAAGGCTATAAACTGCATCGTTTCGGCACGGCCCTTCGGCTCTAAGACAGTTGCTACTGGTGCAATCCGTCCTACGATTCTTAGGGGACTGCGTTGGTCAAGCCTATCTCGGCCATCACCCGTAGTCACTTTGGGCTAGGATCCGTCTGACACTCGTCAAATCTTGACGAGGCATTTGGTTTTTGGAATGTACTATACAACGACACAAGGGGCTGTGCCCAGCCCTGCAGGCATGTTTCGGCCACGTTGGAGCAAGGCCCTATAACTCCGTTACATGAATCTCGGTCGAGCCAATGCGCGCACGAAATTCCCATCTGTGAAGATGCATCTGGTGTTGTCAAGCTCCATAACGCCAAGAGAACCCCATTTTCCATTCAGAAATTCATCTCATCTTCTTCAACCATCCTGCCAAGTATCAAGCTCTGAATAACCAACTCGTCATCCAACACTCGGATACTGCTTTTACTTTGCTGTTGTTGTGTAGATTTTCTCCTCTTCCGGCCCCCTGCAGGTTCAGGGGCCGCAAGCACTGCATCTGCTTTCCCGGTGAGTTTATCGATGTAAAGCCAATCGAACGGTGTACCGGCTTTCTGATGATCCAACACTGTATTGCGGGCCTGTTCAACTGTAAAGACCCGGGTTATAGAAGGTCCAAGAACGGTAGCGAGGAAGATATACGGTTGCTTCGCCTCACTACGAGCTTTCTTGGAATCAACAACCACAAGAACGCGCTGTCCATCCAGGAGCCGCGGCCGTTGGTCGATGATATCGGCAAACCGAGCGTCAACGGCGGAGTAGGGCATCAGGTTACGAGAGCGGATAGCGTTTCCTAGGATAGCCGATGCCCCTGCGCAGAGAACGTATGGCTCCCAATCCACGATCGCACCTTTGCTAAGGCACATCGTGATCCACTGAGGAGCTAGACATGGAAGGCCCAAGGCGAGAGCTTGCATGTATTTTGCTTTACGAGAGTGGCTGTCAGCGATAAGTGCTGTGAACCCGCTCTCGACACTCGCCTTCCTTATTTTCAGGGCGTCTCCTTCGTCAAAAGTAGGGCTGACTGTATCCATCACGGACGAGTGTTCAAACATCTCTTGAAAGCCCTCCGGGAGAATTATCCCTCCAGCCTGGGTAATTTTCGTCTCCAATTTGTTCCGTTCCTGCAGCTTCACTTGGTTCTGGAAGGAAATGGCAAAGACCATCCCCTCAAACAACTGACAAGCCCTGTATACGGGCCCAAAGCTCTGTCGAAAGGACCTGCTGGGTTTGCTGTGAACCATGCTCTTCTCGAGGGCGCTTGCGGATGGAGAGTAGTGCAATTCATCAGTGGATTCTGAGTCGAGTCGTGGGGCACGTCTACTCATCCGCAACGCTCTGGCGGTGGGCTGTGGCGATTCCGATTTAGTAGCTGCGCGAAGGGACTGCTTACGTGCATCCTTTGGCGACGGTAGAGAAATGGATTCCGGACGCTCTGAAGCAGGCGAGTTCTGTGTCCCAGGTGTGGTCTTCGCGGATGGCACCGGAGTTTGAGAGAGAATACTCAAACTGGACGAAGTGTGCGGAACAGGGGCAAGAGATCGTGCTGCTGAGGGAGTAACGGGATTTGTCTCGTTACGTCTTGAGCGAGTAGACATTGCGGGAGGTAGTGCTGTCATGGAGCTTTGAGGCGGTGATATCGTTGCTGGCGGCGGTAGGCTATTTCGAGCTTTTGGTCCATCTGCTTCCTCAACTTGTTTCTCCTCGATAGATTCTATATCGGTGGCAGCAGCCACAGCACTCCTTAGCGGCGAGGAAAGGTATTTCGTGGGCATCCCATCATCGCCAGTTGGGGCATCGGAGGAAGTCATAAACGGGTTTTTCTTTCTCCGTCTAGCTCCGCGACCATGTGTCCTCGTAGTCCTTCGCCGAATCACGGGAAGTGAGGAAGACACTTCCGAACCCTTTGGCAAACTTGACTGACCTTCGTCATCTTCTATGATAAGTGTTGGCAGTTCAGGTTCTGGAGGTGGGGGTTCATCAGGAGGGGCGGTCGGAGGCAATGAGGCAACTGGGCTGGTTGCCGGTATCATTTCTTCCTCAACGATGACCGTTTCGACAATTACCTTCATTGCCGTATCTTCACCCTGTTCTGCAAGCTCTTCTAGGGTGGTATCGTCGCCGGGTGTAGCCTCAGTAGATTGAGCGGGAAGAGTGTCGGGTAAGGTGTCGTTTGAGGGCACAAATCTAGTTTGTGAGTCCCCCACCAGAGAACTTGACTCTCTTTTGGCCACCTGGACCAGATCTACCTTGTCGGTAACGCTGCTGGTGACGGCCGACAGGACCCTCCTCCTCTTCCTTACTGGTGGGTCGCTGGAATCTCTCTTGATCCGGGGCATAAAGCTGACTTTCTCCATCTCCTCCACTGCCTTTGCGCGTTTCCGCTGTATTCGTTTTTGGCGTTCCACCCGACGGATCGCATCGTCAGAATCACTGTCTTCCAAACACGGAGCCAGCCCCTCCTCGCCGTTTTTTCTCTCTTGTGATTTCTTCATCGGCTCGTAATGCGCTAAGGGTCCATTGTTCCCAGACGATCTCGGCGGTAGGGCCCTGGGAGTGGGATCGGAAGATGGTGGTGATTCCGGAATTCTGTCCTCTCCCGTATATCTACCGTCCGAAGGAGTTTCTGCCCTCGCTAACCCACCGCCATTTTCTCGCGATGATGTATCGGGAACATCGTGCAGTCTTTGGGGACTTGATGTCATAATGTCGGTGGGGGAAGAGACGTTGGCACGGTTCTTCAGCGGCGAGGTTTCGAGAATATTCGGAGAAACAGAGTCATGAAACAAATTCGGAGAAGGTCGCGACGATGTAGGGCTGATCTTCTTGATGGCCGAGGAAAATTGAGTTTGTCCGAAGAGCTGACTACCAGCAAGAGGTGCGGCGATGGTCGACTTGGCAGCGAACGGATTCTTAGGAACAGCTGGAGTCTCGAAAGCTGCACCACCCTGACGACGATACGGAGTGAAGGCATTACTTGAATGCTGCTGTGATGTTCCGTCAGGTAATCTCCAACCCCCTCTGGTATTCTCGAACCCTGCATCTTCAGAGATCTGCGAGGATGGTCGAGCAAGCTCACTCAATACTCCAAAGTTAACCGCTCCGGTATCATCTCCCTCCAAGGTGCCAGCATCGTTTGATCCGTTCCGCGCCCCTGAGTTCCCAGGACTCAGAGGCGCCACTTCGCAGTATTCGCTGTAGTCACGGTCATCGTTGACCTGCGTCGGCGTATGCTGCGAGAATTCCATCTTCTTGCGCGGCAGGGCCGTTATCGGTCGACGTTGGGTGTTGGCGTTTATAGTAACGGGAACATTGCTCTGAGTCTGATTTCGGCGTCGTGGGTCGTCATGACGCGTGGAGGATTCGGGAATAGCCGCGTCGGAGGGCTCGCATGTTTGAGCTGCCTCGTGAGAATCGGATTTTGTTGAATTATCAGACTTATTTCCTAGGGGATGGTGAATATCACCGTCTGCCGTCTCCCGTCGACATGTTTGCTTTTTTGAGAGTGTCAGTGCCATCCCAGTCACCTGGGCCCAGTGCGGAGGATCACAAACCTTAGCAGTGGGCCCCCCAGGTCGCGTCTCTCCCGGCGTGCTGGCGATGGGAGCAGAGGTAATAACTTCTATGTTCTGAGAATCTGGTGAGGGCTCTATAATGTTGGAGAAAATGGGCATCTGCTTCTCGAGGGAAGCAACCTTTGGCGAAAGATTTTGGCCTGTCAAAGATGCTGAACCGCTCAGCTGAAGTCGGTTGTCAGTGAATTCGATGCCCAGGGCGCCTCCCAGTGCCGCTCAGCGATAGACACTGGCTACGTACCGTTCCCACGCCAAATTCCGCCCTGTAGGCCTCGAGAATGGCCTGGCTGTCCTGCGAGTCATTGCTGCCTGAAAGGGCCTGCATTTCTGCCTGGACAAAAGCGCTAGAACCCGTCATCGTGCTGGGATGGCAATCATCTCGAACGCAAGAGTAGCGTTGGTCGACGACGATTATTTCGTGAAGCGCACAGAGCACTAAACACGGGCTTATGAAAGCGGACCACGAAGTTGGATCGCGCCGGGGCTCGCGCCAGTGACACGGGCACACGTGATCTTTATTTGGTTCTGAATGGCATCTACTAGCAAGTTAACTCTATTCTACGTTCCTACTTGTCTTATTATATTTTGAATTGTCGTCACTTCCATGCCAATGCCCTCGCACTGGCGTAACAAAAGAGTGTCCCAAGTCGCTTTAGATGATCTCCACGGTGCTGGAGAAGGAAATACGTGATGCGCTCTCCCTTACAAGTGAGGAAGCCGCTTCTCATGTGATAATGGACGCACATAGCGAAATATTGGTCTCACTGAGCTTGGTGGAACATGGAAATATGATAACCACGGAAAGGCTGGTCGTATCTATTAAGTATGATTTATCCCAATTAGATACTAGTATCCTGGCATTCTTATACCGCGTTATATCCTACGTCACTAAATAGCATAATCTGTCGGCAACATATGGAGACTTGGCCATTACCAAATTATCATTAATAATCCCAATCCTCTTCATCGCCCCATTCATCGCCTGTATAATTTGCTACAGGCTTCTTTGCCCATTTATCGTCCACCGCAGGCTTCGTCGATGGGGTTTGTTGGGTGCTGGTAGATGGTTCAACCCTGCCCTCCTGTTGTTCCTGAGGACCACCACTTTTAGAGGCAGCAAAGAGCGGAGCTGGGGCAAGGCCATTGCTGTGATCTAATTGAGCCGTTGATGCAGGTCGAGGCTGAGCTTCCACATGCTGGGAAGGAAGGTCGGCATTTCTTTGAGATTTTGCTTGAGCGGGTGGCTGTCCTTGATTGAACGGAGGCCCTTGGCCGGGTGCTGGACCTTGGATTTGCAGTGATCCCTGACTAGACTGTGATCCTGGGTAGACTTGAGGAGGCCCTTGGTTGAGGCGATGCCCCTGCGTGTGGGGTCCTTGATTTTGAGCGGGGATTTGGTTTATCTGAGGAGGCCTTTGACTGGGCTGATGTCCTTGAGTTTGGAAGGGTCCTTGTTTCGTTTGGGGATATCCCTCGCTGAATTGGGGTCCATGATTTTGTGAGGGTCTCTGACCTTGAGGGAGTCCTTGATGAAGTGGCAGTCTTTGATTGAATGGGAGGCTTTGGTTTGTTTGAGGAATTTGGCCCATAGGGGGAGCTTGGTTTCCGGAGGGCACCTGGATAGATACAGGCCCTTGGCTGCTTGGCTGGCCATGGCTGAATTGAGGAGGCGCTTGATTGACTGGAGGGCCTGGACTAACCAGCTGTCCTTGGTTCAGAGGTCGAGCTTGGGTTGAAGAACCCGAGTTGGAGAGATCACCATGAGAAGAGCCCGGATGACTCTGACTGCTCTCAAGACGCGCAAACTCCTGAGACTTGTTCCTCACATGAACGACCTGTGGTCTCAGGACTGGCTGACTCTTGGCTTCGGCGACCTCCATGGTAGATATGACCGAGACTGCATCCGACATGGTGCTCACTGTCTTCACAGACATCTGGCGCTCCAGCTCGGTTTGTGATGGTACCATATGAGGAGGTATGGGACTGGAGTTTGGAGGTTGCGCAGAAGGTAAGCCTTGAGGTGGTGGTTCTGGACCTGACTGGGCTGGAGGCGGCGTGTTCCCTGAACGGAATGAACTGGAGTTAGACGGTGGGCGACCCTGAACAGGGGGCATTGCACCGGGTTGGGGTGGCTCTGATCTGTATTGAGGTGCCATGGCATTGTTTACGGGATCGGGGGGCGCTTGACCCGAAACTAGCTGTCCTGGTTGCCAAACAGCCGGCTCTGCATATGCAGAACCGCCCCATCTCGGAGGCGCCATATTTGGGGGAGCTTGTGGGGAGAGACCTTGTGGAAGCTGTTGTTGCGGTGTCGTAGGGCTTTGAGCCGGACCCTTGGCGCCGCCGCCTTTGAGCCATTTCAACCATTTCTTCTCCTTTCCCTGTGTTGTAGGACTCATCATCTGCTGTGGGGGAGGTACACTTCCTGGACGAACATCTTGTGGCACAGGCGATTGCATGTTGGCGCCCCATGATTGAACGCGTTGCTGGGGTTGGCCATGCGGAGACATTGTTCCCTGTTGAGACACCGGCCCGCCAACAGGTTGTCCCTGAGAAGGCATCTGTAAATGCAGAGATTCACCTGGCGGCATTCGACCCTGAGGTGGCATTTGGCCAGGCTGAAACTGGCCTTGAATTTGCATCTGGCCGGGCAGAAAAGGTCCTCGAGGGGGCATTTGGCCTTGAGGCGGCATCGCTCCTGGCGGAGGCTGACCTTGCTGTGGTTTTTGACCTTGCATGGGCATCTTGCTCTGTGGAGGAGCCCCCTGTTGTGAAACCATCTGTACCGGAGGCATTTGTCCTGGAGGCAGTCGTCCCGCAGCGCCTTGACCTGGTGGTAATTGTCCTTGAGCTAGTTGCTGACGGGGTGGATACATTTGAGTCTGTGGAGGTTGTCCTTGCATTGCAATCTGGCTGTGAGATGGCATTTGACCTTGAGCTGTTCGTACTTGCGTTGTTGCTTGTCCTTGAGTAGGGATTGAACTAGGCTGAGCTGGCGGCATCTGACCTGATATCGGCTGTCCATATTGAGGCTGACCTTGGATAAGCTTGTTGGAGGGCTGACTTTGGGGAGGTACCTGTTTTTGTGATGGCATCTGAATCTGGGAAAGCAACGGTTCCTTAGGAGGTACAATAGGGCCTTGGGATGGAGTTGGTAACTGGCCTTGTGGTGGCTGTCCTTGCGGCGGCATTTGTCCGTACGTTGGCGTCTGCCCCTGAATTGGTGCGCGACTTGGCTGAGCTTGTGGGATTTGTCCCGGAGGACCTTGTCCATTGAGAGGCCGATCCTGCACTGGTACTGGCTGAGGAGGAACCTGACCGGGGGGTGGGACTTGGGACTGATAGTGAACCTGGCCTTGTGGAGTTATCCCTCCAGGCGAAGCAGCTTGATTTTGAGGACGGGTTTGGCCTGCTGGTTGTGCCTGTCCCTTTGACGGCTTCCTCTGCAGTTGCTTGTGGCTTTGAAGTGGCGGTGGCACATAATTCGAAGGGGAATGGAGATCCTGAGGTTGAATCTGGCTAGGAGGAGGCATCTGCAGCGGCGGGCCCTGTCGATGGGGAATTTGACCCTGGGGTGGTATCGGACCCTGAGGTATTTGATCCGCCGGTGCTTGGCCGGGAACCAGCTGGCCTTGAGGAGGCATTTGACCTAGGGGTGCTGCCATTCCGTATGGCTGGGTGTGTTGTTGTGCTGGACTAACACTGCCCTCAACTCCTCCACCTTGGCTCTGCAAACTCTCCCTTCGACTGCTTTGCGGCGAGTACTGCAACGAACTCTGAGAAGCCCTTCTGGTGTCCTGCGGCGAGTGGCTCCGAGTAGAGGGCACATTGGCCCGCAGTTCAGGTTCTTCACGCTCCTCGATCCGTTGAAGCAGGTGTCCCGGCGTCATGTTATTCTGAGGAGGTATTTGGTGCGGAGGCGACTGCTGCTCAGGCAGCGCATTATTTCGAAGAGACTGCGATCGATATAACCCCTGCGGATCTGCCGTCCCTGCCATCCCAGGAACATTCGTACTCGGGCTTGCTGCTCCCAAAGGCGACGAGCCTATCGAGTTACGATGCATCATATTCGCCAACGAATCTGCTGGCATGGTGTTTCGCTTATCTTGCCGGCTAAGCGACTTCTTTCGCAACTTGTTTTGCGCTGAAACAGCGTGACCTTGTCCCTCGACATTCTGATTGGGGAAGTACGACTGTTGCTGAGACTGATTAGCCTGGGACGATGGCGGAGATGCTGAGTAGGGAGGCGAGAAGACTGCAGTATTGGACATCGCAGATGGTGGAGTCGGTAATGGATCTTGACTTTGTCGAGCACTGGAAAGAGGCGAAGGTGTAAAACTCGAATTAGCAACCTGACTGAAAGAGTTGGCAGATGAGCCGCGACGGAAGGGCTCCATAGGCGAAGGAGTTTCCATGGGGTAAGCAGACGAAACGCTTCCATGCCGAGACCCCATTGGCGAGACCTCCGCGGCCGGGTCAAAGGACGAGTGACGGCGGAAACCCTGCCCTGGTGGGGAATGCTCGCCCTGCTGATGTTGAAGACGACCTTGAGGTGGAGCGTTTTGGTATGTTGGAGTGAACGGTCCCTCGTGCCCCAAAGGTGGACGAGCAGGCCCGGATTTAGGGGGGAGGGGGGCAGCGAACTGTGAAGACTGTCCAGGAGGCGGTCGTACTGTTTGCGAGGCACTTGGCACATCATCTGGGTACGGAAGTTGATGTCGATATTGCTGCGGCGGTCGGGCAGTTGAGAACATCATGTCTTCGGGATATGGAGCCTGACTCTGTGGTGCTTTTCCGTATTGCCCTCCTAAAGCGGGCATCACAGATGTGGATCTTGGCGGTTGTTGAACCTGAGCCTGCTGATCCCTTTGGTGATGTTGACCAGCTCCAAACGTCGGCGCCACACTTGCCGGTCTGGCAAGTTGTTGAGCTCGTGGGGGCTCATCTCTTGGCGGATTGGGCTGATAGCTCCCGCTTCTAGACCCCGGCACAACAGTAGCCGGTCTAATTTGTTGTTCCACTTGTGAAGGCTGCGACTGTTGGCCAAATGTTTGATATTGGTTACCTCCGCCTCCTAACGCAGGCATAACACTCGCCGGCCGGCGAGGTTGCTGAACTTGAGCCGTGTTCTCGAAGTCTGATGTTGGGTACGGCAAGTAGCTTGCTTGTTCTGGTTTCTGAGACGGTAGCTGATCTGGCACGGTATTGACCCTGGAAATCCCCATCTTTGGCTCCGGCGGGGCGGGTGTCATTGAAGGGGGATGCTGGCCTTGCGCGGGTGGGACATAGCCATGGCCCAACTGTCCTGGCGGCGAAGAATTTTCGCCCTGTGATTGTTGAGCAGTGATGGAGGATTCTCTTCTGCGAGCTGGGCGTAGAACCGAGGGATATCTCGTCTTGTTGCTCTCGGCTTGCCGCTCCGAAGACTGGTTGGGGCTGGGGCTTTGCGCAGGAGGTTGTAGAGCGGCAGGCTGAGGTTGTTGCGAGGGCGATTTCCTCGCAGGTTTCAGCACCGACGGGATATGTGAGAGATTGCCCTGGTTCTGGCCCTGGGAGGGTTCATTCTGAGCCATGACGGCTGATTCAGCACCGGCGGCTTGTACTGTAGGAGGTGATGGACCCTTCAGGCCAGGAGACCCTGAGGGCTTCGGTGGTGACAAGATAGAAGGTACATCATAACCCCCTGCTGGCGGTGTCTTGGAACTCGTCCCCATCATCAGAGAGACCTCTCGTTGCAAAGACGACCTGTTCTGCCTCAGTTCTTCCTCTCTCATCGGCGTTGATGACCGTTGAGGTTCTGTCGTAACTCCAGGCTTGTACGGTTGATAGCCTCCTGTCTCGGCAGGTTTCTTGCCCAACCTCAGCGGCTGAACAGCCACGTCCTCCTCTGCCTTTGCATTCTGAGGCTGGACATCCTTCACCTTCTCCTCCGGTTTGCTTTTTGGTTCCACGGGGCTGTTCTGCTCAGGTAGTTCAGCAATGAAGTTGGCTTCAATAGGTGCGAGGACCGAGTTATCCCCCATTTCCACAGGCGGCGGGTGCGTCTCGATCCTTGCCGGGGCGGTATCGTATGTAGGCATCTCGGCGACGATGCCCACAGGATTGAACGTTACAGGCTCCTCCGCGGGCATCTCCTGAATAATTTCCCGGCCATCGAGGATGTGTATCGTCGGTTCCTCAGGTACCGTCACTAGAATGCCAAGTGAATCGCCGGTGGCCAGCTCTGTACCCTCGCTGTTGATCTGAGGTGTGGTTCGTTCACTTGCCACAGGACTGACGCCCTTGCTAGTGCTCCTTTCGACTCGGTCCTGGATGCCACCAGCAACGACCCTCCTGGCCGCCTCCTCCTCATCCTCATTCAGCGGACTAACATCTGTGTACGTTCCGGGTCCCAGGTACATGAAGTTTTCTGGTTGGAACACACCATCATCGCCTTCGCCGGTCTCGTCCTCCCAAACATTGCTCACCGGCCTTGCGGATGCCGACATGCCACTCTTCTTCCACGCAGGAATCGGGGCACCACTTGTCGGTGCATTCTTTCTGCTTCCCGAGCTTGTGCTGGCTATTCTCTTGACTTGTTGTTGGGATTCAAGAAGTTCCTCGGGGGCAAGATCAGGCGCAGGAGCTCCAGTTTCAACGAAGTCGGGAAACTCGTCGCCCTCCTTGGGGAAGTGATATTGAATATGGCCATTGGGTTTGTAGCGGTAGAACCAACGTCGACCGTCATAGTCCCACTCCCAGCCTTCGGGAAGGCCAGCCATGTTGCTCTATAGGATGTCAAGCCGCGAGCTCAACTCTCAATTACTTTAATCGACCCAGAACTCCACGGCTCGCATCGTTCGTTATCGTACCGGTTCGAAGCTTGGCGAGTCCCGCCCTTGTAACACCAACGGCGCTTAGGGAGATCGACGGAGGATGGGATGAAGAGCGACGATCCGGGACGAAGCTTCCACCAAAGCAACCGACTCTATCTCGACTGTAATTATTCGCCGATGCAACGCAGCGACGAGGCTCTCGATAAAGGGAGACAAATGCAGTAAATTGCAAAGCTGCCCCCAACATCAGGCTGACCTGATAGACCAAAGCTACCCGCCCGCGGCAGCCATGAAAGCGGCTGAAGTGTCCAAGCGCGCCACTATTGGGTGCAGGGCGCAGGGGGTTAATTGGCGCTCCACAGCGGAGGTGAGGAGGAGGATCCTTGCTTCTACTTGGTATGTGCGAAGCATGAAGTACACACGTAAGAATTCAAATAAGGTATTAGAAGATGTCAGGAAGCATGTTTCTGTTCCCTGGTATCTGGAGAGGTTGAGGCTCTGGATCCCTTGACCTTGAGAAAGAGCTGGGGTCATTCGAGATAAACACGTAAGTTGGCCCGTCTGTAGGCTTCATTGCTTTGGAGCTAATGCACGCCAGGTGTCCGAAAGGGTCCCGCCACAAGCCATCACCACCCGATTCTTCGAGTCTCTCACTGGGGTGGTTGTGATGATGTTGACATCGATGATGATTTATGATAATAAGAGGGGATCCCTCCGAAAATGGTGTCTTGAAAGTCCCAACCGCCCCTAGCTCTATCTGATGAGGCTGCAGTCTATCTCATGTCAATTCGTGATGATACATCGTCAATCTATTTTCCGTAGACCTGTTGCCTTATCCACCACATTAACCCAATTTCCCTCACTTAATACTTGGGCTCTAATTCCCTGTCTCAAAGGCCAACGCCAGTAGCACTGCGTGCGTACAAATGAGAGATAGCAGCCCAACTCAGACCGGTATGTTTTTTTATTGGTTTTTTGCGTAATTTGCATGTTGCATAAACTTCGTAAATTTCGTGTGTGTGTTTTTTCAGCGAACCCAGTCAGGCTCAGACAATTTCGTCGAGCTGCTGCTGACTCTTTGACTTTCCGCGAGGGCGACCTAAAAACCCACGACTCCGGCTATCCGTTGATGAGCGCACTCTATCAAGTCCCGACGAGCTTGCCTGCTCTCCAGCATCTTGCTCTTTCCTCTCAGCCCGGCCCTTTTCCCTGATGGAAGCCAGGCGGTGAGCTTGGATGTGCTCCCGACGATTCTCGAAAACGTCTTGGAAGTCGGCCATGGAGTTGTCGATTGGTTTATGAAGTATCACACGATCACCGCTGCGTTGACTATGCGTAGAAGTGAGGGGCGGGAACGGGGTATTTTCAGAATGCAAGGACTGCTGCTGGTGTTGAGCCACTGACGGACGCCTGGCTTCCTGCTGCTCCTTGCCATAGGCAGGAGGAGCCTGACCGGCCCAGTAGAGCGGGTGCTCACGGCTGCCACCCGGCTCGATGCGGTAGGGAGACTGGATGCCAATGGCAAGCATTTGGCTCATGAGTTCCGTGAGGAACTTGTTGTGGCGAGTGAGACGAAGAAGTTCGTTCTGAAAGCTGCTCTTATGGAAGAAGATGAGGTTCATCGTGCAAGATCGTACATCCGTTACCTTACACATCTCGGTAATAATTCGTGGTTGATAGTCGCGCTTGTTAGCCTGGCAGAAGTCGAGCATGCGAGCCTTCAGCTCCTCAATCATATGAGCCGGAGTACCGAACTGCATCCTGAGTTCAATAACGTCGGCCAGTCCATTTGATCGTCGTTGATTGAGGATGAAAACAGTGTTCAAGAGAGAGTTGGGGGCCTGGACGATATGGCCTTGCATCTTCTTAAACTCGGTGTAGAGAAGAGATATCTCCGTGACGTAGTAATCGTCGCCCATCATGGCATCGCCGGTGGAGCCATACACGGTGACCCGATCACCCACATCAAAAGGGTGCTTAACGAAGACGAAGATGATAGACTGAAGGAACTCTTGAGCAGTGGCCTGAAGAACCCAAGCAAGACCTAAGACGACGGTGCCTGCAGAGCCCAGAGCGGCTGCTGCTGAACCCGAAAGGATCGAGATGAAGACGATGATGGTAATGATAAGGATGATGAACAGGAAGACTTTATCCAGCTTTTGAATGACCGAGTCGAGATCCTTAAGCGAGGCAGCAATAGCTTTCTTCTCCAGATGGATCTCATTGCACACGGCCTCAAACTCGTCAATCGAGATATCACCGTTCATGTCCTTGTCGAAAATTGCAAAAGCGACCTCGGCATCTTCTTCAGAATGGAACACTTCTTGCATATCATCCATGTACACGGTTTCTCGGTCCTCCTTGACCAGGCTCCGGTAGATGAGGCGCGCGAGCGTGTGCGACGAAGCTGTCGTTCGCAGAAGCTCGGCAACAACCTTTCGGGGGTGATTTTTGTCAACCTTACGGCCGATCAGGTCGTTGCCGACCTTGTTCGCGACAACTCCGACTTTGCTCCAGGCTTGACGGGCGTTGTCTTGAAACGCCTGCATCGGAGTCTGGGCACCAGAGGCAGAAGCGCTGTTTCCATTCTGCCAAAAGTAGTCGCTCTGGGCAACGTGAGACTTGGCGTGTTCGTAAAGGGCGACAAGGTGACGGATGTCTGCCTTGTTGTTCTCGATTCGAGTGGCGTAGGTTCGCTGGTGGAACGACGTAGCGATCCACTGGATGAGGATCTTCTCGACGAGGTTGAGAGTCGCAAGGGTAAAAAGCGCGATGATGACCTTGTTGACGACGTCGATCCAGTGCGGGTCTTGCGCACCCCCCACGAGATGGCCTTGAGTCGTAGGCAAGAAAGAGATGAGAACCGCAAGAAGCCACAGGAAGATGGCAGAGTGAAGCTCAAGCTGGGCGCCAATATCTCTCCACTTCTTGTGGGTAGTAGACCCAAGGAGTTTGGCGACAAATTGAAAGGCAGGAGGAATCACGCTCGTAATCATGCGCGTAATCCACAAGGTTGCCCAGACAATCTCGAGCCAGATTCCAAACCACATCAGTGAAACACCACCAACATTACGATCGTCCTGGCGAAAGGCGAGCACACCAAGAAGGACAGGCACCAGGAGGATAGCAGCGCCGGGGAAGAGGTACAAGACGTATCTCACGGAGCGAGGGAACTTTTTGAGGAAGAGCCAAAACCTGAGAAGTTTGGCATCAGTGTCTTTCTTCGCCTCGTGACGGAGCGTCTCGGCGTGGTTAGGTTGGTTGAAAGCGTCTTCGGGTTCAACGTTATGGGCCCTCGTCCTGCCATGAATTCCTGAACCTCCCCCCTGGGAAACTTGGCGTTCAACTCGGAGTAGTTCCAGATCGTCGTTTAAGCGCTCGACGTCAGCGCGTTGACAGGAGGGAGACATCACCTTGTCACTGGAGTGATGGGATCCATTGGTGTCGTGGGGGGCCAGGGTGTTGGACGTATCGAGAGATGGAGCTGGGAATTTCTCGTCGGTGATTTCCTCTTGAAACTCGACTTTGGGGCGCGGCGGGTGATTCGTCGAGTCGGTCATGGTGAGGCTCTGAGCTGGAGGTCAGCACTCAGTAATGAGGTGCCGATATTAAATGTCAATTAAGCTGTATTATTAAGTGGTGTTCCGGGAGAATATCCTCCTGTCATCGATGGAGTTGGGAGATGAATGTCGAGGAAGCCTTGAATAAAGAATCCCAGATCGAAGGACAGCGACGGAGAGAGTGGGGAGTGAATGACGAAATAGCTCGAGAGCGAGGATATCAAGAGAAAGCGAAGGACGGGAAGGTGAGGTAAAAGTGGGTTAAATCAATAGGTAGTACGATGGCATCGAGAATGACGACGATGCTCATGTGGAGAAGGGCCCTAGGGTCGATAAATACCGTCGAGGGACGGTGAACCAGCGAGTTGAGGGCTTCCTTAATAAAGAAACTTGGGTATTGAATTCTTCGATGTGTCCTCGGTCCGGTAGTTGATCGATGATGGGTTCGGACCGAAGAAGCC
>JAMYIC010000843.1:0-11975 GCA_024112705.1 Microcera coccophila
GGGGGGGGGAAGGGGGGGGAGGCAGGGTGGCTGGGATCTTACCTCCTCGCCTGAGCCGCAGGATGATGGAACGAGACGACGGAGACCTTGCCAACCCTCTCCTACACCCGTGCCGTGCCATTGGCGGGCCGGCGTTGTCTAACTGGATTCGCCGTACCGATAGAGTCGGCTGGCAGGCTCGGCCCCCTGACGCGCTTTCACTTTGGCTAGGAGTTAAGGTGTGAAGATGGACAAACCCCGATGGAGCCGGGGTCGGTTATCAACCTCCAAGGGCTTTCGATTAGTGGATGGCTGGCATACCAAGCGGCTTTCAAGGGTGGTCAGAATCTAGTCGGGCTAATTCCCACCCATGCTTATTTCGCACCTTATATTCCCTGGGCGGTCCCGGAGACAGACTAGGGATCGAAAGACCCAGGGACACACGAGGTACAGCTCCCCGCCCTTCTCCCTTGAGTACTCTCCGTCATTGAGCTCTCAAGTCGCCCACGTTCCAGGCCCGTAGAATGGCGGCGCAGAGCCCATCCCGCCCCCCTCATGAAGCAGCTCGATGGAGAAAGATCCCTGTTAGCAAGCTTAGCGAGGTCGGCAAAAGCCCCGTGAGTTGTTTGCTGCACTATCCCTGACTTGGCATGATCACTGGGGCCTGTATTCAGCTGGGCCCTCGTCACACGAATAAGATCTTATGTCGCGCGCCACTGTCTTTGATTATCTCGAGGGTCTTCCTGAATGGGGACTGATACCCTTATAAGGTGCGCCGCAGCTCTAGGGTCAGAAGATCCCGGATTTTGGTTGCTTCGCCCGCCACACTGCTCGACCTGTGCCGCTGCGGTGGGCTCTTGTCGGATCTTTTCTGTGTGCAACACCAATTGGCATTTGTTTTCTCGTGTCAAGTGTTGTCGTATAATTCCCGCCAGACCCCGAGTTCATCGCGGGACAGACGACCTCCAGTCACAGCCCTTCTGGATCATCTACTTCGACCCTCCGATCGATAGGAACCAGGAACGACAGCCCGATCCACAATGCGTCAAACTCCAACACTCCTGGCTCTCGGAGCCTTGAGCTCCTTCGTCACCGCTTGGGTCAAGTATCCCTTCTTGAGGACCGCCGAAGAATCATGGCACCCACCCAAGGAGACAAGCATCCAGGGCAATCAGCAAGACCAGATCGCTCTGGGCTTCTCCCCACGCCCAACTGAGGCGCCTGAGCTGCTGGCTCGAATGGCTTTAGAGCCTCGACTGGACGGGTACACTCTTGGCCCTGGTACTTGTGGTTATGTCAAAGCGAATGGAAGTGAGTCTCAATTGTGTCAAAAGCCTACAAGTAAGATGGGAAATGCTGACCGGCCGACCAGACTCTTTTACATGTGTCAGTGGTGGTGCAACTTGTACCTACTCAAGCGGTTATATCGGATGCTGTCAGCCCAACAAGAGCTGCAATGTAGTCAGGACGACGTGCATTGACTATGCCGCGTCCGTATCCGGGGCGTGTAATCTTCCTGACGACTTCCATACACTTTGCTGGCGCGTATTTCCTCTCTTGCATTTCCATTGCCGGCACGATCTGATAACTCTCTAGTCAAAATTCGCAATACCCTGCCTGCTACACCTGGCTTCTCTCCACTACTGGCACGAGTGGCAAACCAGACGGGACCTTCACCCTCCTCAACTGCTCTGCTTCAACTGGTACCGCAACTCTCCTTGACTACGACCCTATGTGGGCTCGGACCCATAGCTTTGCTTCCACGACAACTTCGGCTGCAACTACAACCTCCGCCTCGAGCTCTCCTACTGGCGGTAGCGACGGCGGCCAGGGCGATACGAAATCGAACACTGGCGCTATTGTGGGCGGAGCGGTTGGTGGTGTCGCGGCTCTTGGTCTGGTCGCTGTTGCGGTCTTCCTCCTTTTCCGCCGAAGCAGGAATAACAGAACTCCGCCGCCGCCTGCCATCCCTCCCAATTCCCCCCCGGGTGCAGCCATGGCCCAGGCGAATCCTACCTCGCCCTCGCAAAGCTATGCGCCCACCTCTCCAGGTACCTCGTACCCCTCAGGCGTCCCCCCAAACTACCAACAGGGCTACCCTCCTCAAGGCTACGATCCTCGCATGTCTTACCAGCAAGGCCAATACCCGCCTCAACAAAATTTTGGTGCCTACCCCCCTCAATCGTATCCTCCGCAGCAAGGTTTTGAACAGGCTCAATACCATCAGGGGTATAATGCGGGAGGCTACGCGCCTGTTCCCACTGGCTCGCCTCAACCCCATCTGAGTCCCAGCCCCGGTGCAAAGGAGGGCGAGCAGGTGCCTCCTCCGCATCAATCAGAGCACCCGACGCAGGAGTTACCGGCTACTAATCCTGTTGGCCATGAAGGTAACCGCGCTGAACTGGGTTAGTTGATGAGAAAATGTTCGTGGAAACGAGGGAAGAGATGTCAAGTTTGCTGAGTTAAGAGACAAGATAATTGTGGATTACGAAAGGGATGATGTCGAAATGTTTGTATATATATCTTTCACTAGCGTGTTCTGATCCTTAATTAATTAACGACGGTGAACAAGTTCATACCCAAACCTCATAGATCATTCTTATCCGGCGTTTGGCAGTACCAATCTAGTTCCCTGCCACCGCGTATCAGCAAATCCTAATTACTATAGGTTCTTCGCAACTGCCTCATTCCACCACTTCTCCCAATCCAATACCTTCTTCTCGATTCTGGCCTCCTCCGCCGCAAACACCAGGGCATGGCTCCTGAGTATCTCCTCGAGCGAACATCCTACGAACTCATTCTGCGCCGTCTGCGCCGCATATCCATGATTCTTGACTCGATCACAAGCCATGACGAATTGCCGCGTCAGGCCCAGATCGCCACCACCATGACCAATATCCTCAATCTCGGGACGGTATGTCTTTGTCTTACCTGTATTGAAGTCCTCAATGACAATTTCCTTGGAGTCTGCGTAGATCTCGCCGTGCTCGCCATAAATGTGGGAATAGCGTTCGCAGACCCTCTTGGTCTGTGCAACCATGTGGAAGGATGCCGTCTTGGCAGGGCGGGTTGACTCTGGCCAGGTGATGGTGACGAATTGTTCGTCGCAGACGTTGTTGTCAGCCTCGAAGACGCAACGGCCAAACCAGGGACGGGATTGAACTTCTGACTTGGGGGTTGACTCGTCCCAATCTGCTTCAAGAGCTTTGGTCAGGGCGGCTTTCCGCTCAGCTGGAGGGTAGTCCTCAATATCGTCAACAACGATGCTGATGGGCCATTTAATATTTCCACTTTCAAGACCCTTTTGTGTGGGGCCAAGGTAGATGTTCTTTGATGAGTATTTACATCCCTCATCGCCGAGAGAGCATTTCAGGCAATTGGTGACAGAGCCAGCTGCGGGTGGTTTGCGGCTCTTCTTGAACTGTTGGAGGCTACCCGATGATGATACGGTCGAAGGGAGATGGGGATCTCCTTGACCAGGCGTCTCAGGGGAGCACATCAACCAGAGAATCAGGTCGATATCGTGACAGCTTTTGGTTAACAGCGAGGGGGCGCTTGTCTGATCGTTTCTCCAGTTTCCCCTGACATAAGAATGCGCAAAGTGCCACCAGCCGACCGGCTCCGTATGTACGATGCTGCTGATTTCTCCAATGACCTTGTCCTCCAGGAGGAACTTCCGCAGCATGATATTGTGAGGACTATATCTCAGGACGTGGCCGATTGAAAAAATCTTCGAGGTCTCAAATGGCCTCATGGCTTTGTACATGGCGATGCAACCCCCAAGATCAGTTGACAGAGGCTTTTCGCACATAATGTGCAGTCCCAAGGGGGCGAGACCGACAACGACATCCCGATGCATTTCGTCGAGGACACAGACAAAAACACCATCAACGCCCTCTGGGACAATCTCGCCGGCAGCAGCTCGTCGTCTGCGACCTTGCTCGAACTCGAGGAACTCTCGCCAGTCGGTAAAAGACTGCCCCTCTCCGGGGACGCCATCTCGCCAAATATGGCTGCGGCCGAGGACCTCCCGCTTGAACTTGATAGGTTCCGCAACAGCGGTGACTATACCGTTGGAGACGGCATCTACACCGTCGGCGTAGTTGCGTCCTCGAGACCCCGCACCGACGATGAGAAACCTGGGAGGGCTCTCGGACATCGCTGGCTTGGGAGGCGGTTCTGGCTTGGTGCACTCGGAAGAGGCGTTGGTGAGATTAGTCAAAACGTTCTTAATCGAAGTCATGATTGATTGGCTTTCCAGTTGGTCTGAAGGTTATGTTGATGAAAGAATGACGCCGTTCTCACTGGATGAGGGAAGCTTTAAGTAGAAGGCTTGAACTGCTGCCATATGACAGCCTGGTGAAGAGTCAAGCTGTCCGTAACGTGGTAACTGATTGTCTTCTCAGGCAACGAGATGCGGTGACTCGAAGGGATAGAGAGCATGTAACGGTACGAGCAGGGGATGAGGGGAAGCGGCAGCTGCGACGAAGGATTAGGACGGCCTTCTCGACATGTCTTGGCGGAACGGGCCAATGGTTATACACGATACGGCAATGACGGATGATAGTTGGTGATGATGGAGGAGAGGTCGGTTGCCAATGAGAAGCCGACGATTTGGAATCCGCAACGTTCCAGCGTTTTAGGTCCTGTCGCACAGGCTTGTAGGGGACGCCACAGCGTGCGAGAGCTTCGTCAGGGCTTACAAGGACCGCCTAACAGCTGTACCAAGAGCCTGGAACCCTGGCCAGGCGGAGAAGCTCCATCAAGAAGCTCCACTATACTAGTTGGCATCCGTCATTGCAGTTATCCGTCAACTTCTAAACTCCATCTGGCATCTAACCGCCACTGATGCTGGCGGTCGGCTAGAGTAGGAATCATGGCTGACATTGCAGAATATCAGACCGACAAGGCCAAGAGTGCTACCGATGATCCCTTAGTATGGATCGACTGTGAGGTGAGTGTCGGGTAAAGCTCGCCCACCCTCCTTCGTGATACACTTGCTCACACACGCTGCAGATGACAGGCCTTGACCAAGACAACGACGAGATTATCGAGATCTACTGTATCATCACCACAGGGAACCTCCAGGTCCTTGATGAAGAAGGCTTCCACTCCGTAATCCATTATCCGCAGTCTCGTCTCGACCAGATGGACGAGTGGTGTACCAAAACCCACGCCGAGTCTGGTCTCACAGCCGCTGTTCTGACTTCCACGACGACGCCAGAGCAAGCCGCCAACGCCCTCCTCGACTACGTCACCCGTTTAATCCCGGAGAAGGGTCGGGGCCTTTTGGCGGGCAATAGCGTGCATTGCGACCGAGCGTTTCTTCGACGGGAGCCGTACGCTAAGGTCGTGGACCATTTGCACCATAGGATCCTGGATGTGAGCACTATCAAGGAGGCGGCGAAACGGTGGTGCGTCAAGAGGATCGTGAACAAGGTGCCGACCAAACGTGGCAAGCACAAGGCCAGAGATGACATTCTTGAGAGCATTGAGGAGGCAAGGTATTATAGGGAGGTTATCTTCGGGTTGACTTTCAATGAGCCACCTAAGAAACCTAATAAGCAGAACAAGTCGAAATAGGTCGAAATAACCTCTTTTAAAATATGGCAGACATTCCGACGCACAATCGAAAGCTGTCTGAGCCATCGTCGATATGGAAGTTCCATCGGTATTGGGTTCCATTGGTAGCTGCACGTGGCTTGGGACGAGTTCAATAGTCATATTGACACCCCAGACAGCGGCGCTTCAACAAAACCGAATGGAATGATTGGGCGCGAGAGGCGCGAAGAAAAATTCGCACTGTAATAACCTACGACGTTCTCGGCTGCGCGTACAGTTTGGCGCATCCACGTCTACTGTGGATGTGATCTCCAGCGCCTGGGCGGAGTGATATCACCTCCCCCTCGACCCCACCAATTTCCAATAGCTCCCCCAAGCTCCCCTCTTCCTATAATCAACTCATTATCCCCTACTCGAACACCAGCCAGATCTTTCTACCCCTGAATCTCCAAATCAGCTCTTCCTCTCAAAATCACTCAACTCCATTCATCATGAGTGTCGAAAACGTCGAGTTCGAGCCCTTCCAGGACCAAAAACCAGGAACGTACGTCGCAACTCTATCCCGCCACGACCCCCCCTCCCCCCACCTCTGGTAGACCTTATAGCTCAGATAAGGTATCCGTCACCTTGCTCTTTGCTGACTTGAAAATCCAATTGCAGCTCTGGCCTTCGCAAGAAGGTTCATGTCTTCCAGCAGCCGCACTACAGCGAGTCGTTCGTGACTAGCATTCTGCTGTCCATCCCAGAGGGTGTTGAGGGTACGTATAGCTATGGACAAGTTCCGTCATCCAACAATGATCCCCTAACATCACTATCATAGGATCGTTCCTTGTCATCGGTGGCGATGGTCGGTACTGGAACCCCGAAGTTATCCAATTGATTGCCAAGATTGGAGCTGCCTACGGCGTCAAGAAACTCCTCATCGGCCAGAATGGTATTCTCTCGACACCGGCTGCTAGCCATGTTATTCGACTGCGAAAGGCTACGGGAGGCATCCTCCTGACGGCTAGTCACAACCCTGGCGGTAAGTCTATCGATTCGTTGGTCCTTAAAATCGTCTTCTGACTTGGACCGTTGAAAGGCCCCATCAACGACTTTGGTATCAAGTACAACCTTGCCAACGGTGGCCCCGCTCCCGAATCCGTTACCAACAAGATCTTCGAGACATCCAAGACCTTGAACTCTTACAAGATCGCCGACCTAGATGACGTTGATATCTCTACCATTGGGACCAAGACATACGGCTCATTGGAAGTCGAGGTCATCGATAGCACCAAGGATTACGTCGACATGCTCAAGGATATTTTTGACTTTGACCTCATCCGGAAGTTCTTCTCTACCCACCCCAATTTCAAGGTTCTGTTTGATGGCCTTCACGGCGTCACTGGCCCTTACGGCACTGCCATCTTCGAAAAGGAATTGGGACTCACTGACGCTACCCAAAATTGTGTACCTAGCCCCGACTTCAATGGAGGACACCCCGACCCCAACCTTACCTACGCCCACTCTCTCGTCGAGGTTGTGGACGAGAGAAACATTCCCTTTGGTGCTGCCTCTGACGGCGATGGTGACCGTAACATGATCTACGGTGCCAACGCCTTCGTCTCCCCCGGTGACTCGCTTGCAATCATTGCGCACCATGCCCAGCTTATCCCGTACTTCAAGAGGAATGGCGTCCACGGCCTTGCTCGTTCTATGCCTACTAGCGGCGCTGTTGATCGTGTCGCCAAGGCGCAAGGTCTGAACTGCTACGAAGTGCCCACTGGCTGGAAGTTCTTCTGTGCTCTCTTCGATGCCAAGAAACTCTCTATCTGCGGCGAAGAGAGCTTTGGTACTGGCAGTGACCACATCCGTGAAAAGGATGGCCTGTGGGCCGTTGTTGCATGGCTCAACATCATCGCCGGCGTTGGCGCTCAGGACCCCGATGTGACACCCTCCATCAAGGCGATCCAGAAGGACTTCTGGGGCCAGTACGGACGTACTTTCTTCACCCGTTACGACTACGAGGACGTCGACTCTGATGGTGCTAACAAGGTCGTTGGTGAGTTGGAGAAGTTGGTCAAGGATTCGAGCTTCATTGGCAGCAAGGTCAAGGGTAAGTTCACCATAAAGTCGCTGGATTGCGGATTGCTGACACTCTTGGAAGGCCGTACCGTAACTGATGCGGGCAACTTCTCATACACTGACCTGGACGGCTCCGTCGCCTCAAACCAGGGCTTGTATGCCTGCTTCTCATCCGGCAGCCGTATCGTTGTTCGTCTCTCTGGTACTGGATCCTCCGGCGCTACGATCCGCTTGTACATTGAGCAGCACAGCAGCGATCCCAACAACTACGAGTTGGATGCCCAGGACTTTTTAAGGGGTGAGGTGGCATTTGCCCTCGAGCTCTTGAAGTTCAAGGAGCACGTCGGCCGTGATGAACCAGACGTCCGAACCTGAACCGGTAGCATAGGGAGGTGGAGGAACCGAGGAGACGATGGGTCGTAGCATAACCATGACGGGATACTTTTTTCAGCAAATTGCCTTGTGATACATGAATTGAACAAATTGAACAAATTGAGTTATCCCAAAATCGAAAGCAAAAAAAAAAGAAAAAAATTGAGGCTGAAGGTGAAGGAGACTCAATTTTAAGTCGCAATAGGAATAAAATCATTCTCAGTATCAGAAAATGGGACATGTCCTCCGTATCAACTCAATGAGAGTTTGTCCGTGCCGGGTAATCGTACAATTTGTCTCCCGCTGTGCTTGTTCGACAAAAGGAACTCGTTATTTCGTAAGTCATCAAATCGTCAACATCGTTGAGGCTACCGGAGAAAAGAAGTGCGAATTCAGAACGCTGGATAAGATGGTGTGGCTTTCGCCTGCTTAGGAGAAGAATATCACAAAACATATTCGTAGGGAGCTGGTTATTTGCTTGGGGTGGATGATTCGGTCGAGGAGCTGCCCTCGAGGGCTGGCGGGTTGAAGAGGTCCTTGAATCGTTGGGATGCTATTGCCCTCGTGAGAAACCTGCGACGACTCTTCAAAGGGGGGGTCTAGGGGATCAGAGCTTACCTTCTACGCTGAGGAAGCAGATCTCGAAGGCTCCGGCTGGTCCACGCCGCTGGTTCTGCTGTCGATATTTCTGGCAGAAGATATAAAGCTGTACATCAGCCAAACGAACCTTGTGCTTTGAAACCCGCTTGATCCATGTTGATGAAGCAGATTGGTGTGTAACTGTAACGATTAATTAGCTGTGGCCAGTAACGAAACATCCGCAACCTACCGAAAGCAGTCCAGACCGGGGACTGGCGAAGCTCAGCATCCCAGACAGCAGCGTGGAGACGTAGGCCTTTGGTCAGGCGATCCTCGTATACAATGAGAGAGTGTTTGAATCCGTCGTCAAAGATTCGGCTGAGAAGAATAGTTAGCTGAGGGTGGTGCAAGATCTTATCAGGAGCAACTTGCGCTTGGAACAGTTTGCGCTCCCCACGCAGGTGGTACTCTTCCGGGGCCACCTGGACCGTTAGACTGTTTCGAGCCTTGAACGATAGGAAGCTACAGTATAGGAGAACCATTTCTGTAACGAGTCAGCTGGTGGACTATCACGAGGCATGCCCCATTGCAAACGTGGTCACACTCCATACCTTCCCAAGTCATGAAGCTCAAGCTGGCCCAAACCTTGGCACAGCCTTCAGTCGGACTCCATCGTCGAAGCTGGAGACAACTATCGTCGCGATCGATGCAGAGCTCATGGGCGCCTCGCAGAGCAAACCAAGGGCCGCCCATATGATAGGTTCGTAAGAGAAAATAGGGGCATCTGTCTCGTGCGCTTAGATAGACGATTAGAGAGATTTGGTGTTCATTAAAAGGACTTTGAGAATCAGTAATTAGCGAAGTGGCTGGTCGTGGCAAAGCTAGCTGCATACCGCATGAAGAGGACCCTAGCGTCACTGGGCATTCTGATGTGCCCCCAGGGCAAATGTGGCCCGAAAGATTTTGAACTTGATGCTGTGGTTAGTACGCCTGTTCTCCGGTGTGCTGAGCAAGAATACGAACGAGCGTTGATGTTTAAGGGCGGTTCTGGACGGTAGTGGTAGGGAGAAGATCTGCTCTGCCCAGTGGACTGTCTGTACTCTACGATTAGCAATAATCTTGAGACATAAGCGCGACATTACTGACAGAAGTAAGTCCAGCGTCGTCAATGAAGGTATCGGGCCTGATGACTGGCCCAACCCTGATGGGAGGAGGTGCTTGTCATGCTTAGTTCATTTTCTATCGATGGGTATGCAGAGAGTTACTCACGAATGCCCCGTGCTTCACGTAACTGCATCAATCGGAGTCGAACACTCTCCATGGAATTGAGATCGAAGTTAGGGGATCTAGTAACACATCAATCGAGTCCTGCTTGTGCACAAATCACACAGCAGCTCACCTAGTCAGTAGCTCCCGCAGCAAGGTTAAGAAATGGTTATATAGAAGGAATCTTTGCGGCAACAAGAGGCCTCCTGCCTCGTCAGTCATCGTATGGTACATCTTTCGCCATCGGTTCTCCTTGGACAATGTGGTATCCTCGTAGTGGGAGGTAATATCTCTCAGAGTTCGGGATAGGCATGGAAGGATGATGTTCAGATAGTCGAGCACCACAGGCACACGCGAGAAGTGGACTTGTGAATGATCAGCTAGTTCACGAAGTAGTTGGCTCGCAGCCCGGATCTCCTCAATAGTCATCACCAGGTGCGGGTGGACGGCCTCGGCCAGTGCATGGCGAAGACCATCAAGATGAAACGCAACGACGTCAGCTCTTTCTGCTTCTAAACAACAGCCCGAAAGCAGATGAACCTCAAGCTGACCGTTCTGCTCCATTTCCGTTGCGGGAAGAGGGAACAAACTCTCGACCGGGAGCTGTTCTAAGTGGTCATGTTGAGGCGTTTAGCACCAATGATCAGAAGCAAGCGATACCAAGACTCGCTACGCCCCTCGATGAATCGTCTTTGATGGTTAATCGATGTTAAAAGGCCTGCGGCGTCGGTGGCGGGCTGCGTGGATTCGTTCGGTGGCCCTGTGCGGCAAGACAATCGAGACGTGGTACATGTGCAACAACAACTTTGTAATCTCGAGGCAAAGCGATCACAGCATGTAGAAGAGAAAGACTGAAGTGACTATCTGCGAGGGATAAATGACCTGGCGAGGCGAGAGGAATGAATTAAAGGAGATAGAGAGACTGCTTGGTAATTAGAGGAGGGGGGGAACGACCCCAGCGGCAGGCCTTGACAACGGCTGATCCGATCCAGTCCAGTCCCTCAACACCACTGAGAGGCCATCGGTCCTCCCAGCGCATCCATCCCGGTGGCTTCACCTGATGTATGTTTACATGCACGGTTCTTATCGCGCTCCCTGGGTGAGCCCATCAGGAGGCTGCACGTAATTTTGGCGAATTCTGGGGAACCGTCCTGCCCAGGACTGAGCTAAGACTACTTCCAGACTTCTCGACCACCTGATAGCCAGACCCGCGTATTCGTGCCCCGAACCTGCTTCGACGGCAACATGGACGAGGGCACTCTGGGCTCCAAAGGTGGTAAATTGCCGTGGGGTATGGACGCGAGATGCCGAACGCAGTTACAGCGAACTGCTCAGGAGCTGCCACGAAAGCAAGCGTCTCTCGACATGGCGCCAACCAACCGGCGAGCACCACGACTGGACCACGATCGGGGAAGTGGCACTTGCATAACTGGGGTGCGGCAAAGAGGATATTCCAGCGGCGCTCCACTCGAGACGACGGCACAATGCCTTTCGACCACGGCGATTCTGGGACGCACGTACACCCGCAGTCTGCGAAATATTCAAATGGGAGGGTTCAGAATGCTTTGCCATAGCGACCAGATGTTGCGTGCAGCCATCTGATTTCGTCTGCTGTAACACACCACAAGTCAGTGTCACAACGCTGACACCTTACCTTGGCGCAAAGACAAACACAAATCAACAATGCATATGAGCCCGACAGGCGACGTATAAGAACTGAGGGCATTCCTATTCGGGTTGGGCTCATGGCGCAGATCTGCAAGTCGATTCATCATCCCTGAACTCGGTGCCGTATCATCGACATCGTCATCCGTCGGTTTTGAGTAGGAGAAGGGTAGAATGAAAAGAAAAGGAATAAGGGAACCAAAATCTGCAGAGACGCGAGGAAGATAACGGCAGGTGACTTTTCAACTAGGCTGACAGCGCCCTCGTCTTTTCGATGGCTGAGGCCTACACCAAATGCTATCCTGAGGCGTCAACTGGGTACCCTTCGCCTTCGATCGTCGTAGTCCGCTGAGGCTCACCTGACCCAAGTCTCACTTCGGCGAGAATCAAGTCACAGCAACCGAACGCTTTGGCACTTGGGAAAAAGGTATGGCTTCAGGTACGTTGCACTCAAGGGGCTAACCCTTTCCTTTTTTTTTTTTTTTTTT
>JAMYIC010000843.1:12106-29645 GCA_024112705.1 Microcera coccophila
CCAGTGGTTCATGGTCCAAGGCTCACGATGATGCGCGCTGTCCATCGTTGCAGGAGGAACTCGAGGTTTCGCCTTACAGGTCGTCATGGCACATCGCAAGACCTCATTCCGTTGAACTCCCAGCAACTGAAAATCAAAAGCACGCATTCCATTCCGTGCGATCCACACGCAACACCTCCCGACCAAACAAAAGGAAATGAGAATGCTCCGGGCCTTGTACCTCTGATCACCATAGTGTGTAGTTAGTTGAGGGTGACACGGGCTGGAGCTCCCGACGTGACGTGGGTCTTAAGGTGAAGTGTTCTCTTAAGAGGACTCATCCTCTTCCTGGTCGGCCTTTGCCAAAACTCGTTAGTTTGAGAACGGCAGCGGTGGGGCAGGAGCTCTTACATTGTAGGCGGCCTTCTCATCCTCGTAACGCTTCTTGTCGGCGGCAGCCTTGGCCTCATAAGGAGCACGTTGCTTCTCGTTGAGGGCCTTCCATCGCTCGCCGAGGAGCTTGCCGACTTGGCCGAAAGAGATACCAGGGTTCTCCTCACGGACGTTCTCTCGCTGCTCGTTGGCAAAGAACATGTACGCAGAGAGGCCACGCTTTGGGGCGTTGGGGTCTGATCCAAGTTAGCAGCCGAAACTAAGTAATGCAAGGTGCGTAGGCCGATGTCGCGTCATGACAAAACTGACACTGCGCCGAGAGGAACAAGTGCAATGCACAATCATGTCCAGTTCGAATGTGCAGTCAGCCTAGACATGGCGCAACTCGGTAGTTGGGAAGACTGAATGACCTACCCTTCTTGCTTCGCTTCTTCTCAACCTTTCCACGCTTCCCGGCAGCGGCCTTAGGCATTTTGAAAGTTGTTCTGCGATGATTTGTCAGTCTATGTTCAGGGTGGGTAGAGTTGATGGCTACTGGGCAATTGTGTTGTGATTGCCATAGAACGTAGCAAACAGCAGAGGTGATGGGGCAGGAGGGGTAGCTCCATGGCTGACTGGAGCTCGAGCTCAGGCAAGGTGAAAGTGGGCGCAAACGGAATTGCGTTCGTTGACGCGTGGGAATGACGGTTTGAAGCTCAAAATAAGCTGAAGACACACTGGAGGCATACCTTGGAAGAGTTTTTGAGAATGGGAATTGTGGTGTTGGCGTCACTGACTGCAGAGCGCAAAAGCCGGTTAGCTCGCTGAGCTCAAAGACGCGATGCGCGTAGAGTGAAGGCAGAGGATAAGTGGTGATGCGAGCGCCAACAAAACTCGATGCGCACAGCTCCCAAGCCAATGGCGATGTCCAGCGAGGACAAAAACAGAGGCTGCGAGGGAATGCGACCGAGCATGCAAGCGTCGAGGCTGGCAGACCAACGTGGCGGTATGTTTCGTGGGGATGTGCCGTAGCAGCAAAGGTAGCTTACCAGACGTGTCGTGTGTTTAAGGGCGCGATTTGTATGGGAGGATTTTGGCTGTGAGATTTGTATGGGAGAGGAGAAGGGAGGGAAAATGTATGGGGGGAGAGGCCAAGGCAGGCCTTTTTACTATGGGGGAGTGATTGTGGGTGGAGGAACGCGGCATGCCCAGCTGCCCAGCTACCACCGCTCGGTGCTGGGCACTTGCGGCCTTTGGGGACTTGCTTATTAGACGAGGCCCCCCTTCGCTCCTCCTCTTTTTTACTCGCAATAAAAACTGGGTGCAGCAATGCAGCGCCGTGCTAGTACTGTCGTAGTAGTGGTGGTAGAGGGCAGCTTGAGCCTTTGGGGCAAAAGAGGCCGGGCGCTCTGAGCTGCTCTGCGCTCCCAGTGGCTAGAGGCGAGCCAGAGACCAGCAGCGGGCGCCTGATCTTGGTGCTATTATTATTATTGTGTTGCGCGGTACTGTACAGGTACATCGCCCACACAGCCCGCCTCGCCGAAGTACAGTACAAGGCCCTTGTACTGCGCGCCCGATTATGAAACTCGCACAGTATACTTTCGCCGTCACCGTGCTGTTCGGAGGGAGTCAAGTCCCCTCTCCGGCCTCTGCCTTGCTTGACACACATCACCTTCGAGCGTCTACCCCCGTCGTCAGTCTCCCTGAGCCCGCTATCCTTCAATCAATCTTGAGCGCCGGGCCTTGTCCTATTACCGACACCCTCCTTGGGCGGGTTCCTGTGCCACGCCTCGACCAGTCCAGAGTTGCTTGCCTCGAATGCGGCGCGTCGTCCTGCTGTACTGTACGCCGCGCCCCGCGAGACCGTTGACTCTAATCGGTGCAGTCTCCCCTTGATCCTTGGTGGGAATCCATTCATGGACTCCGGCTGGCTCCTTGTTGTTTCGGCTCATTAGACACTCTGGATCACACGCTCCCCTTGGCGCAAGATGCGAGGGCGCGCTGCGCTACCAAAATATCGGTCTCAGGAGACCGACCACCGCGGTCGGAAGAGGTACAGTGTGAGCGTGCCTGATCCAAACTCTCAAAGATTAGCGTTGTCGCGGGCGGCCTTGATCTCTGATCCGGCACTCCCTGCGGTCTAGTGCAGCAGGCAAGGTACCAGCAGCGAACCGCGAAACCTCAGCCCCCGGAGCATGTGCCTAACTGAGAGGCGCGAAGCTCCGACACAATCGCCTTGCTTGGTATTGCACACAACGACTCGGCGACAACGAGAACAATGGCTGCAGCCGCCGGACATGCGCCCCGTTATTGTCGCCGCAAACCGAGGCGTGTGATGAGGCTATTGTAGGTAAGGACGTGAGCGCACGCAACCTGGTAGCGGGACGTGAGGAGGTATGGTCAGAGAAAGAGTGGGCGTCGTCACATTGGACTCTTACGTTCCCCCTGCTTAGAAAAGCAAACCTCGTCCCTCCCCCGGTTGATTCAGTCGCGCGTACTCCGTACGGTAGTACAGACCACGCTCAGGACCGAAGCAACTGATTGCCCGACTTGGTTCTAGACCGTCCCTCGCCCACTGCAAACGGGGTTCGAATGCCTTGTACAAGCTGCACGAAGCCTCAATAACTCGAACAAAGGCTAAAGGCGGCCGGGGTACTTTTTTTATGCATGACGACTATGTACCGTCATACGAAAATTTCAAGTACTGGTACAAGGAACCGTGTACCATTTACACTCCTCCCCCTTCCATAGCCCATCCTAACCTCCTCCGCTTGGCCGGGAAGGGAGAAGGGCAGAGGAGGGAGAGCGGAAGACCGTCATCAATCGATCACTCACCACTGTTGCGAGCCTTCCCACCCACATGCCTCGTTCGCTCACGCCCCATTGCCCAGCCTCTTTCGGATGTCATTCGCATCCGAGTCAACCCCCGACCCCGTGCTACGCGGCGACCCTGTTACCTACCTCAGACAATGAGCCTCTCCTCTTTCGCCCCCGTACTTGCTTGCTCTCTTCTCTCCTCCAGCCGAGACTGAACATGTTGTTATTCAGTGCTCTCCACCAAGCCCCTACTTCCGCAGGAGAAGATGACACTTTTAGAGTGAAAGTCAACGCGATACTCCTTGCCAGCTTTGAGAATTGGCACCGAGAGATGACAACGCGGTACTTCGTTACGCATACATTGGCTGCGAGCGCTACTGGTACCACGAGTCGTGGCCGCCTGCTGGTCCGCAAGGGCGATCAGTCAAGGGTCAGTCCAAGCAACTAACCGGCTGCTGCGGCGTGTCTAGCTTGTGCGCGCCATTCCTTTACTGGACCAAAACAAGGACACAAGCTGAGAGCCAGCGGCCCATCAAAAGGTACCAGGAGGGACTTCCAGCGGGTACGCGACACACCAATATTTGGGTGGTCATGTAGCTGATCGCATGGCTGATACTGTGCTGTACCTGACTGAGCACAGGCCTGCCTTGGCCAGTGACGGCTCTGAAGGGAGAGCTTTTACGTCCCCCACTTGTTCCAAACGTCGGCTTTCCAGCCCCACTCCCTCCTCTTGTTCCAGTCCTGGGAGCCCAGCCAAGCGAAGGTGGAAAAACACGCAGAGCGTCATGGTACGCGGTGGTGGTGGTTATTATTGTTGTTGTGCAACCCAAGCTAAGACGCCCTCGTATCGCCGATCCCTTCTCGCTGGTCGGTGAATTTCCGACCTTACATGCATTTCCGTGTTTATTGGGCTACGGACTTGACTGTCAGCATGCCGAACTTAAGAACAGTGCCAAGCCATATCACGTGCAGTCGTAACAGTGGAACAAAGCTTTTTATGCCCCTAAGCCCTGTTGGGAGTAGGCAACGAATGCAGTGGACGGCGACGATGCATCTTCCCGCCTGGCTGGGGAGCTATCAAACAGCCCAAACCTACGGGAGCGTGGGAGAAGTGGCATCTTCGAGCACAATTCAGGTCTAGCACATGCATTGCATGACGAATAGCTCCGACCTGTCAGGGGGAATTCGTCGCGGGACTAGGTAGGATGTGCAACTTCAACTTTCCCATGATGCTTATATCGAACTCAGTTTATCGCTCAATACAGGTACGAAGTATTTCCCAGAAAGAGCCTCATCTCGGCTCATTCATGCCTCCTTCAGTCTCAGGATCTAGGACAATGTCCTGGAGCTCATCATCGTCAGCCCAGTCAACGCCGCTCCCCGCAACTACCCCTGCCGCAACACCCTTGACTACCCTCCATCGTCGTTTGCTGGATCTCATTTCACTATCGACTTTCTCGAGGTCTCGCCCTATCTGGGTGTCGTCTTCTCGGCCCGTTTTCTTTCTTGTGACCTCTTCCGCCAATGCCAACAGTTCCGCAGTCAATCTAACATTATCGCGGGACACTCGTAGAGTCTCGCTTTGGACCTTGGTCAATTCATCCCAGAGTCTCCCGGATTCTGCGGCTTGCTTAGCAACAGAGACGGCGGAGCTATCTCTGCGCTCCACATAAGGAAGGAGATCACTTTTGCTACGTCAGTTGAGGAGCACTCGGGAGGGTTAGTTGCAAATACCGTTCTATAGGGGACGCGTCTGCGCCTTTGTGAACTGCCTTGAGGATTGGATTTGCCATCATCACGGAGTCGACAACTTCATTCCGTAGGACGTATTGGGCTCTGGCTTCAAGAAGATCTGACTGTGCGTTCCATGTCTCGGCATCCATACTCGGCAGTGTATGATCTAGTAGACAGTCAGTTCTGGCTTTAGGTTATTTGAGAGTATAGCAAACCTGCTCGATATGCCTGCTGGGCGTTTATAATGGCAATCTCCAGCCGAAGCTCTTGAAGTCGATCATAGAGCGCCAGAACCCTTTCCTCATCTTCTGTAAGAGGGAGGTGAGACTCTTCATCGACCTCGTCTTTCATGCTTTGATCAAGTGATCCTCTCATCTTCCTAATCTTCCCCTGACGCTGGATGCCTTTCGATATATCCTTGCTGAAGCCTGTCAGAGTTCAGTAGCCTCAGCGGGCGCGTATCTTGCTTTCGCTGCGCGACAGGAGATGGAAGTAAGCACGAGAAAGGTGGCGGTGCATTTGTGGCGGAGAATGTGGCTGAATTTAACGCCCAACAATTGGTGGCGGGCTGCTGAAGTCACAAGGCGGCAGTCACGCTAACAACCGCTTCCATGGCCTGGCGCTCACCAAACCTTAGAGACCCCATTAGAAACGACCTTGATAATTTAGGCCTTCATTTACGTAGTCACGCGAAGATCTTTATCTTTAGCACTGGTCAGCCAGGCTACCCTTTCATCTACCCTCTTCGATCCTTTTAGTCCTTCTCCTGGCCGGTCGCTCAGCGCCGCAAATTCTCCCATGGGCAATGTCTTGGGATGGCTACCCAGGTGTTGATTGCCCATACGGGCCAACGGCTGGAGGTCGATACAGCACAATATTCCAGGTAGGTCGTACTATCAGTGGTCTTTATGTTAGTAGTTATTGACCTGTCTTCGCAGTCTCGATGATCTGAAAACGTGGGTTTCTCGAAATAGTTCAATACCCGTCCAGCACATTGTTGCCTTGACCCCCCAAGGTCGCAGCGTCAAGTTTGCGAGTCTCCATGCCGAGGTTTGTCTCTACAACCCTCTTTTTAACGCGTCTAACACCTTTCAGAAGCAAATATTCGTTTATGATATCCGAATAAGCCAGCCATCATCATCGAGTAGCTCGTCAACCCTTATCTCTGAAGTCCCGATACCCAGCAAGTATGGGGTAACAAATGCACCGAACTCAATAGACGACGTCCAAGCGATTTCGTCATGGCAGGAGCTATACAAGGAGCGTCGAAGCTGGGCGATGCGGTTGGTAGAGGATTGTGCCCACATGAGTGCTGCCACCCAGGCTCGATACGATGAGATCGACGTTATGATCAAGTGTTTGGACGCAGCTGTCGCGAACCTTGAAATCAGTGCCAAGCAGATCGAGCCTAAATACAATGATCTAAAGAAATGGGTTACTCCAGCGTTACAGGAACACGATCGACTGGCAGCAAACTGGCAGCTCTATCTGAATTTGGCTCGTAACACGCCGATCTCACCACCAATGGTCAAATTCATGACCCGCCAGGAGGTTGGAAAATCCCGACCAACCCTCGAGGACTTAATCGAGCAGGATACGACAAAGAAGGCAGGAAAGTTAGCAGCCACGGCGCATCGGAGATTCGGTGACAAAGCAAGCGAACTCGACAAGGCCGCGTTGGGCATGTACCGGGGATTGGAACGGCTGATTCTCGAGTTCGACCAACTAATGGCACGCTCCTTGTTCGGTCATTCAGCTGATACGGCGCATCTTCTGGAGGATATTGAGGCTGTTGCCAAGCAGATGGATGCAGACTACCGCACAGCACTCGGCTATAGCAATTCGCAAAGAGATCTAGCTCTAGCTTCGAAAACCGCTTCGATTCATACCGAGCGCTTAGTGCCTACACTGAGGAAGCGAGTGAAGGAGATGGATGAAATGCTACATTACGCCACCGAATCACGCAACTCTATAGCATCTGAAGCTGCGGCATTCATGCGCCAAATCACCGATATTACGTCTTTACACAGCAACGTTAAACATCAGATCAACATTCTCAACCAATCTGAAGACGACTTGACGACCTTCGACTATCTTCGTCTCATCCACCAACTGCCATATATGTATGCCTCTTTCGTCGTGGAGGCTATTCGACGGCGAGACTGGGTAGAGAAGGTCAAGGCGGATTCTTCGACTCTTGCCAACGAAATGGCCCTCTTTCAGGATGAAGAATCAAAACGACGACGAAAGTGGCAGAGGATGGTCGGAAGTACTTACGGGCCTGAATTAGACACGAACGTGATCGGACTCGAGGTAAACCTACTCGGAGAAGACAACCCATGGCCAGCAACGACCAAAGACGAATTGGACAACTTCATTCAAGCCCTCCAGGACCAAGAAACCGACCAGTCTGTTCTAGACGATATCTTAAAACTTGTCCACGAGCTCCATAATCCTACAAAACAGCAGTCTAAGCGGCTCAAAGCCTTCAAGAATGGGAGCATTCATGAAGCAGCACTTGGAAGAAGTGGGCTCATGATCCGAGGCGACGATGACCTCCTCAGATCCTTGCAAGATGATAAGGGCAAGCTTGAGAACAAACTCAAAACGGCGGAAAGCCGAGTTCGTCGTCTAGAGGATCTATTTCACAGACAGAGCCAGGTTTCACGTCCTGGAAATCTATTCCAGCCTCAAAGCCCTCAGCCACGGGAGAGGCACGGCTCTGGTTCATCGATCAGGTCACATCGTGCTGACGACAGAAGATTATCGTCAGAAGGCATCGATCCTTTACTGCGACGCATGACTCAACTAGAGAATGAGTTGCGAGAGGAGAAGCAACGTTCGGCTCGGCTTCAGCAGGAACTTGCCACGCAAGCAACTCATCACGATGAGATGAAGGCTCAAATCGAAGAGATCAATTCAACGAAGAAGGACCTCCTTGAAAATATGGAAGCTCTTGAGCGCGAGTTCATGGAGGAGAGGAGGTCCCTGGAAAGTGAAATCAAGACTTTGAAGGCCCGCCTTGAAGATACGGAAGATGAGATTGAGCACTTCGATGAGTCAAGACAACATGAAAGGGTTGGATACGTGGAGAAGGTTGCGGCTCTTGAAGCCGAGATTGAAGAAATGACCAAGAACCGCCAAGACGACGTGCTCAAGGCTCAGGGACAGGTTGATTTCCTCAGGAAGGAGACTCGAATGCAGAGGGAGCAGCAAGAAACATTGGAAGAACAGATACAAGCGGCACATGACGAATCTCGCAACTTAGCCAAGATGCTCAAAGACGCCGATATGGCGAAAGAACGTCAGTTGGAGACGCTGGAGAAACTTTATGCCCAGCTTGCCCCCGATGACACTGTTCCAAACGACATAGTTGACCTCGCTGATTCCTTGTTGTCCCGTGCTGCAGACCTTCTCGAAAGGCTGCAAAGCGTCGAGAATGAAAGGACGCTGTTAAAGACAGACCTTGACCAAGCCGCCAATTCTGCTAGGGAATTACGGTTAGAAATCGCGGATACAAAGGTTCAACTCTCCCAAGAGGAGATGTCGGCAATGCACCTTAACGATCACTTGTCGGAAGAAAAGGCCAAGGTCGCTGCCCTCGAGGAGGAGTTGGCTAAAGAACGAGGAGAATTAAGAGGACTTCGGCTAAAGCTCACCGACGGCCAGACGGGCTCAGAAAATCTGCAAAAGAGGCTGGAGGAAGAGGAAAGGAAGGTTATGACACTCACTGAAGAGGTCGCCTCCCGGAAGTCTCAAGTGGGCAGCTTGGAAGAAGAACTTCGCGTGTTCCAGGAGAAGATTGACAAGCTCCAGGGGAAGCTGTCTGGCTTGACAAGTCGATACGAGGAGCGAGATGAGAGAACAAAGGATTTAACGCAACGACTGTATGCCCACAACGATCGTTTAACCCGCCTTCTTGACAGGATTGGATTTGCAGTTACCCGTGAAAATGGCGAAATGAAGATCACTAAGATCCCGCGATCCGAGCGAAACTCTCAGAATCCCAACGATTCATCTGACCCTGGATCCTCTATCCGACGATCGGGAACACTTCATCGTGCGTTAGCTGATAGCACAGATTTAGAGCTCCTCTACTGGCTCAACAATACAGATGACAAGGTCGAGGCTGAGAAATACGAAGCTTTTATGAATATCCTTGGCAACTTCGATATGGACTTGTTTTCAGAAACGATCTATCGCCGAATTAAGGAGGTGGAGCACTTGGCACGGAAATGGCAACGAGAAGCCAGGTCTTATCGAGAAAAGGCACATGTCATGCAAAAGGATGGGCACGAAAAGATAGCCTTCAAGCACTTCAAGGAAGGCGACCTTGCATTGTTCTTGCCGACAAGAAACCAACAAGCTGGCGCCTGGGCAGCTTTCAACGTTGGGTTTCCTCATTATTTCCTTCGTGAACAAGACGCCCATCGCCTTCGGCACAGAGAGTGGCTGGTAGCACGGATTTCCCGCGTCCAGGAGCGGGTTGTTGACCTCTCCAAAAGCCTGCAGCCGGGCAACGAAACTGATTCCATAAACGACGAGGAGAACGACAATCCTTTCCAGCTATCCGATGGGTTGCGATGGTATCTCATCGACGCTCACGAAGATAAACCAGGAGCCCCGTCAACCCCCGGGATGGGAAAATCTACCGTTGCTGCTAACACCGTTGAAGCAACTGCAAAAATCCATGCGCATGGAGGAAAGGGTAAGAGCCGGGACAGCGTCACGAGTATCGAAGGTATCGGTAAGACTCTCTCAAAGAGCCTGGAGAGCCGGCGCAGCAGCACTGGCTCCAGAAAGGGAGCATTGCCTTTCAACATCGGTGGTGGAACTGCATTGCTGAAGAACAGTGCTTTGGCCAGCGAGACCAACTCGCTTCGCGCGGCTCCAGCAGATACGCCAATAGCCACAAGTCCAACCCAAGGAGGCCTGCTCACAGCAGCCCATGCAATTCTAGCCCAGAGAACACAAACAACGGCGCAGAATGGCCAAAGAGATGGAAAGGAGGCACCAAAACAAGCCCAAGACGAGACTCAGACTAAGCCGCACCCAATTGAATTAAGCGGAGGCGCAAAGTTGGGCGAGGTACGAAACGCCGACTCCTTATTCGGACCTTAGGTTGCTGATCAACCGGACGGCAGCCGCGGACAATTGCACATCGAGAAGACTCTGTGGACAGCCCGACAAAGAAATCTGTTGTCTGGGACTCGCTATGGAGCGTCGATTATAACTACGAAAGCGGCGGGAAGAGGTAGGATGAACATGGAGAGAGTTTTTGCGCCAGGGAGGGTTGAGGATTTGGATCAAGAGAAGAAAAACTATAAGCGGCATTGGATCTTGGCTTACAGCGGCAGCATACATAAACGGGAGCTCAGGCTTCATTTTTATCAATGAGTGGAATGAGGTTATAGATGTATATCGACTAAGTGGGGGTTTTGAGCTGGTAAAACATGGGATAATACGAAAGTCATTGGGGTTCAGATACCGATTCTCATGGCCACAGGTCTACATTAAGCTAGTTTAGGCGTATAGGAGTCATTAGTTCTCAGCTCTCTCATTTATACTTCCATAATGCTGAATGCAACCATATGCGGCGAAGCTGCTGAGTAAATGCAGCCATCCGCAGCCATGATTGGTCTTATCGGCTTATCGGGCACGGTGACGTCCCGCCCTCTTCATTATTATATACGAGCCGCACCGGCGACATTCCTCTCCTCGGAATCCAGCCATGTAGGACCAAGCTTTCCAAATAGCTTCACCAATAGACAAGATGGCTGAGCACTCCAAGCTCCCTCCGGAACTGCTCTTGCACGTCATCGAATACGGCCTTCCGCCGAACCCTTACGCGCTGATGCCCCCGTCGCATCCCTCGACTAAGACCCTCTTGGCTTGGACACGAGTGTGTCGAGATACCTACAACCTTGCTACGAGGCTGCTACGACAGAGATGTGTTCACATCGACTCGAGTCGCCGGCTCGCGGATCTTCTATCGTGTGTCCCGCGATTTGTCCCAACATTGCCGCCGGTGTTGTCGTTGCGGAACATCACATCGCTCTATCTTGAGCCGTTTGGGAAAACTCTTGACGACCAACCTACTGCAGTGTGGGTGCGAGAACTATTTTGCGAGGTTGGCGAGACTCTGAAGCGACTAGTCGTCCTCATGCCGTTCCAGAGCATCGACCCATTTGTTGATCGTCTCAACGTGCGAAGGATCCTCCGCGAGGGCTTCGAACAGCTTCACAAGCTCGAAGAATTCGTGTGCCTCGGAGACTACCCAACGTTGAGTGTCTTGAACAGCCCCACGGACGTTTGGCGGCTATGGCCAGATCTAAAACGCCTTACCCTCTTCGGAGCGCCATTGAACAACCACTGGCTATGGTGGGACATAGCGACCCTACCAAAGTTGGAACACGTCGTATTGGCACGATCGCTACATGTCGAATCCACTAACATCAAAGACGAGTACTTCCACAAGCTACCGCGGGAAGACGCAAGACTGGATCGGGAGATAAAGATTACGTTGCTAGACGCGGCATTTGTGTGGAGGGACGTGACGACGGCGAGATGGAAAGAGATTGATCCGAAGGGGAGGATGACGGTGGAATTATACGACGTGCCAACGCCGTTCTATGGGGATGAGATGCCGAGTGAGTTGGTGATGATGTGGGTAAGGCGTGGGGCGTTGGATGGCAGTTTGTGGGAGTGGAAAGGCGAGGTTGTCGGAGGTGCCTCTAGTGGTACATGATCATGAACGTGTGCGGCTGCGTTGAGGAGTTGTTGTCGGTGGAAGTATGGCGGGGTTTCCTCTTACATCTTCCGGAAGATAGCCAAATAGGATTCCTCTTTTAAACGATGAACTTGATGGGGCGTTGTGTGTGAATGGACTCCCCTGAAGGGGAAACGCCGACAGATCAATTTCGATTCCAGCCAGTTTCGCATACTGGAGCCGTCGCACACAGTAGATGTAGCATTCCTCGCGTCGAATATCTTACCTACCTTTTAGGTATGAAGATTCGACATAGGGTAGCGTCGGAGGAATTGCGGAGGGCGCATGAAACCCACTACTGAGCCTCGATGCAAACCTGATCTCGGCTCCCACCTCACGCTGATTCCCCACTGAAGCTCAGGCGGCTCAGGGCCAATCCACGGTCTCTTAGTGCACTGCTTGGGCTGACCGACCTGCCTAAAGAGGCCTGTGAGGAGTCATGAGGAGAGAGACGCAGCCTACGTTGTCCACGTAACTCCACCGAACTCCGGTTTACCACAATCAAAACCAAAAGTTCTGGTGCCTGAACATCGCCATTCCCCCCCCCATTCTAACCCCCCCTTTCCCTCCCCAATCTTCGCTTCTGCACTATGGTCTCTGCCTCCACAGTCTTTTTTTTTTTTTTTCAATTTTCATTTCCAACTGTTTTTCCCACTGTGATCCCGCCATGTCGCCGTCAATAGCCTCGCTCATCATATCCAGCTAGCGCTCGTCTCGCCTATCTAATCGTCGCTGGGGAACCAAAGGCATGTTGACGCATGCCTCTGGCCTGCCGTGACCGGTTTGTTGTATTATAATACCCTGGCCCACCGGATCCGGCTCTCCCGATCCAGAGAATCCTCCCCTAGCCAGCGGTCGCCTATCGACAATGCCGGACAAGTCAGTCACCGTTGTGTCGTACGCCGCTGGGGCTTCGCTTGCCGCTGCCGCCCTCATATATGTATTTGCGCCTACCTTTACCATCGATGGCGAAACCGGGAACTCGCGCAAGAAGTCCATCATCGGCTTGCGCAACCAAGCCAATGATTGCTTCATCAACTCGGTTCTCCAGGCCCTCGCCGGTCTCGGAGAGCTGCGAGTCTACCTGATCCGCGAGACACATCGACGTCGAATCGAGGACCCTGCCGTCTACGCGAGCCTTGTGCAACCCGAGGGCAAGAGTATTGCTCAATGGAAGTTACAGGGACTACAAGAGGGCTTGGTCACACAAGGGCTGAAGGAGATGCTCGACGCGCTTAACGAGCGCCCCATCTACAAGAAATCCATATCACCCTTTCCCTTCGTCAAAGTGCTTGAGGTGGCATTCAAGCAGAGGATAAGTCGTCAGCAGCAAGATGCGCAGGAGTTTCTGCAGATTGTTGCTGAGAGGCTCAAGGACGAGTACCATTCAGGGCAGAGGGCACGGCTGCACGCTAAAAGACGGGAACCGATAGCAAGCGTCGAGAACCTGTCGAGCGAGGGAGACGTTAGGGTCAATGGTGTCATCATGGATCAGGGCTCGTCCAAGAAAGCGCCGTCGAACGACGCGGATGATTCTGCTATCGAGCCTTCGACCGGGACCAAGACTCCCAAGATGTCAACGACCATCAACGTCGGCCCATTACCAATCGAGGTCGAACAAGGATTTCCTATGGAAGGAAAGTACGAATCACATCTGGAATGCCAAACTTGCCGATATAACACGAAGCCGAGGGAGGAGACATTCTGCACCATCACGCTGGCCGTTCCCCAGGTTTCATCAACGTCCCTCAACGCCTGCTTCGATGGAATCTTTAAGACGGAGTACATCGATGACTTCAAATGCGAAATGTGTCGCTTACTACAGACGAAGGCCAACCTGGAACACGATTTAGCCAAGTCAACATCAGAAAGCTTCAAGGCCCAAGCCCAGGAGAGTCTACGCAAGCTGCAGTTCGCTATCGACACCGATCCTGAGAATCCACCAGAGGGCGTTGAGCTTGGGGATATCAGATATGCACCAAAGCGAAGAATCTCAAAGACGACCAAAATGTCGCTTTTCCCGAAGATTCTAGCCATCCATCTTTCTCGGTCCATATACGGCGTCGGGCAGATGACCCAGAAGAACTCTGCCAAGGTCGCTTTTCCGGAACAACTTCCGTTGGGAGGACTCATGGATCAGAAGAAGTATAAGTTATTGGGTCTCGTCACGCATCGTGGTGGACATAATAGCGGCCACTACGAAGCTTTTAGACGACAAAATCTTCCTGCCCCATATTCCAACTCCAACACTTTCCAGACTTCCGAGGTCTACAGCAAAGCACCCACCCCCATCTCAACACCGACCGTCTCAGCCCGAGGGGCTGATAGCTCAAGTATATCGACGCCCGACCTCCTTTCCGCGTCTTCAGGAAGCTCATCAACACCGTCATTGGAGTCAACAAAAGTGCCACCTCGGAGCGTCCCTACAGACGCATATTCGGCTCCTTTAACAACAAACGGCAAGGAAAAAGATGCTGAGACCAGCAGTCTTCGCTCTGTTGCCGCATCTACCAGATCCGTCTTGGCTAGGCTCGCATCGCCAAAGCAGACTTCGGAAAGCACCTCTCCTACGACGAAGAAGTCCAAGAGGCGCAAGACAGCAGACAAGTGGTGGAGGGTAAGTGACGAGAAAGTCCGCGAAGCGAAGACTAGCGAAGTTCTTGGGATGCAGAGAGAAGTGTACCTGCTATTCTACGAACTTGAGAAAGATTCCTAGGAGGATACTCAGATTGCTACTTACCTTCAGAACCAAGCTTGCGTATGCATGTGATCTTGAGGCATGGTCTCGGACTACAAGGCATGCAGGCTGTCTTGGTGTATTATGTGCCCCTTTTGTTGCATGGGTTCGGCGTTTAACAAGTACATGTAGATTCGGTTGGGATGAAACATTTCTTTGGAGTATTGCGCATGATTACAGCGAATAGCGCGGTTTCGTCTTACATAGAGGAAGAAAGGGAGCGGGCTTCTGTTGAGCACGGTTTGTCTAGATGTGTAGATATGGTTAGGTTCCCCAAGCGCACGGTGGGTGGCTTTGATTAAAAACGGGGGGCCGCGTGATATAAAAAGAAATCTTACCGTTCCATACGTTGAGAGCAGTGTTTTTGCGTTATGGCTAAGACACGGGTGTCGAAACAGTTCTGACGGACAATGGATAGGAGCTGTCGATACCGTATCATGGAGCTTCCCTTCCCTCAAAGCCGGCCGACCCATTGCTGAGTCAGCCATGACAGCAATCTTGGAGAGAGCATCTGGATCCATGGTGCATGATGCATTTGTTATCAAAATTCTACATCTGTTTGTAAATGCATCATCCCCCCCATTTAATACGGGCTTCATATGGAATTTTCTCGTCTCCGATTTCTCTATACATACTTCGTTCTTAATTTTCCATAAAGGATTGAGTTTTGGTGAGCTCGGCTACTCCCCTATCAGCTCCTGAATGCACCCATGCGGATCTCATGAGAACGGGTACGGCTGCAACGCAGATGTAATTCCCGAGAGATTGACTGGGTATCTTTGAGGATCAACGTCCCCCCTGGTAGAGGTATAATCGCGAAGAAGGTTTCACTAGTTCCCTGCTCAAGATGAACATTCCACGCCGAGTGCGGCGCCGGCTCATTCCCTTCACCATTGGTCTCTTCATGTTTTTCACCCTTTTCTACACCATCTTACCTCCTGACTCGTCTATACGCCTAGCGCTCAACTTCAACTTTAAGCGAGCTTCCAACACCCTCCGGGGGGCAGCTACCGACCGTGATGCATGGCTGCGGAAACCTGGTAGATACTCTATCGACCTGCGCAACGACGTGGGATATCTTATCAAGACTGGCTATGGGACTCGGCATCGGGTGCGGGATCAATTGGAAGCGTTTTCTCTAACTAGAGATTTCGTAGGTGAAGAGGGCCAGAATCTCCTAGTAGTCGGAGATTGGACTACTGTAAATGAAACGGATGCGAAGAGGATTGGCGTGCCCGTCCATGATGCCATCAGAAAGATAATGGACTCAAAAATTGACAAGATAATGGTGGACTATCCTCGGTTTTCAAAGTATGAGAGCTTGCAGGAGCAGATCGAGGCGGGAGACGAGAAGAAGGCAAACTACATCGGACAGAGTTTCGGATGGGAGCTGGACGCACTGAAGGTACGTTGTTCTTAGTTTATTCCCGGCCGGCGAAGCTGACGAAGTAAGTTCATCATGGGCATGGAGATGATCTATTACGACCTGCCCGAGAAAAAGAAGTGGTACATCATCCTTGATGACGACACGTTCTTGATCCGATCATCGCTTGAACTCCTCCTCAGTCACCTGGACCCCAAGAAGCCGCTGTACATTGGCAATGCGGTAGGCGACTACAAGGGACGTTTCGCGCACGGAGGATCGGGGATTTTGATCTCAGGAGAGGCGATGAGACGACTCTTTGCTCATCCGGAAATTGTAGCCGAGGCTTACAAGGAGTCTATGGACGAAACCTGGGGCGATAGGCTGGTAGCAACGACGCTCCAGAAACTGGGGATCTATATTGAAGAAGCACTCAATCACCACTTCAACGGCGAGCCGCCCTCGATCACGCGAATCTGGCATGACCGCTTCTGTTCTCCACTGGTTTCCTTCCATGGACTGCGCAAGCCAGGCGACATGCTTGCCGTGGGCCGCACACTCGCCGAAATTGACGCTCCGGTAACATGGAGCGATGTCTGGGAGCTCTTCGGAGGAACACCGCTGGCACATATTGTAAAGAGACCCATGGAGCAGAAGATGGACCATGTGGGTAAGCTGGATCAGCACGGCAGGACGTGGAGCGAGGTGAAGAGCGCAAAGGAGTGCGAGGCCAAGTGTGAGGAACACGAGCAGTGGTGTCTCGCGTGGACGTACGAGGTGGAGAGCGAGCGGTGCAGCGCGAGCCCATGGATGGTGCTTGATGCTGAAGGAGCAGCGGAGAAGGCTTCAGGGGTGAATTGGAAGAAGGTGGAGGCATTAGTGGGGGAATGCCGACGACGAAGGTGATGGAATGATGACGATGGATGCCAATGGTGTGACTCTTATACATATAATGTTTGGCTTAGAGTAGGGGGCCCAGGGGAAAGCGATAGTTGTATAAGGCAACATGGCATGTCAATAGCGAGCCTCGATAGTATATGCATCAATAGAGCGTATTTGATCAAGTGCCGGTTGATCTGGGAGGAGAATATGCGGCACTTTCTCGGTCAAGCATTTGATGTTGGAAAATTGGAGTCTTGGCCTTGAGTCTTGAGGGGCACTGAGATTCAGAATTCTGCGCGGGCAAGCTGCTGTAGGAACAGAAGCGCCTCGATGGAAACCCACAGAAGCAATCCTGTATGATAGTATCCCGCGAAGTGCCCTGTGACATAGGATAGTTTCTGAATCAAGGGCCAGCAGTTCGTCGGCTAATCATCGAGACGAGGGAGAGGAGAAGGAGTAGTCACGTCACACGTGTTAAAATCCCCGGCTCGAAGCCGGCGTGGGCGGGACGAGGTCGGGACGAGGGCTGGCGGTTAGCCGGTGGAAGGTTTAATCCCCGCCTAGTCGTCATTGCGGCCCCTGACAGCTCGACAAGGGTCAAGGGTCGGAAGATGACTTGTATGCAGTCATGGTACATGTAGACGCCCTAGGAGCAGGCCAAGGCACGACAGGTGGAGTATCGACGCAGACGGCCGACGGGACTGCTCGAGCCTCGTTCGCTCGCTTGCTGGTCGAGTTTGCTTGTCGAGTTTGCTTGTCGGGGAGTGTGGGGAACCCGGTGGTGGTGGGATTGCATAGACGAGCGAGCGAGAGAACGAACGAAGGAACGGTAAGGTCGAGTTAGACGAGCCCAAACTACCATGTATGTCGATGGCCATGGCGACGG
>JAMYIC010000845.1:8258-20934 GCA_024112705.1 Microcera coccophila
TTGTAGTCTCGCTGTACCTTGGCGGTCACAGAGCTCTCGATGCAGATGCCTTTGCAGTCAACTTCAACGTCTATGCTTGCTCTGCCAGCTTCCTCTGGCTAGACAAATATGTGGCGGCGCACATATTTGTTTCTCATCCTCATCAGGCTGTGGTTCGCCCTCTCACCCAGCTACCTCCATCCTGACGAGAACTTCCAAGGTCCTGAAGTCATTGCAGGTACGACAGCCTCCCCCTTTGAGTTTTGCGCCTTACGTCTCGCGCGCTTCCACACCCTCTGCCACCTGGCGCGTGACAGGTGACAGGTTCGAGGATTCGGTCCCTGCAATCAAGGCTCTCCTTTCACTGTTCATCAACATGCTTGCTGACTCTTCGCCTCGACAACAGGACAAATCTTCAGCTACCCCGTACGACATACCTGGGAGTTCACGAGCGAGAACCCGATTCGAAGCGTCTTCCCGTTATGGCCTGTATATGGTTTGCCTATGCTGCTGCTGCGATGGCTCTGGATCGGCAAAGGACATGATGGAGAGATCCCACCTATTGCTGTATTTTGGACTTTGAGGGTTCTCATGTTTCTGATAAGCTTCGTTCTGGAGGATTGGGCCCTTCATGAGTTGATCCAGTCACCAAGACACCGAAAGGTGGCCGTGTTGCTGGTCGCGTCCTCCTATGTGACCTGGACCTACCAGACCCATACGTTCTCAAACTCCGTGGAAACGCTGGTTGTTGCGTGGAGTCTGGTCCTCATTCAGCGGCTTGCTGACCTTAGGGTTCGTCTTTCGGTTGGTTCTTCTAAATAGAATCTGTCAGCTAACACCAGATTTGTAGCAACGATCATCAGTGTTGTCGGCCACTGTTCTTGGAATAGTCGGTGTCTTTGGACTATTCAACCGAATTACCTTTCCCGCATTCCTCTTTATTCCTGGACTCCGCTTAATACCCGTATTTTGGAAACGGTGTGTTATTCATTCCTGCTGATCTTGAAGCTCTGCTGATCCAATTAGACCCGGATCTCTTGCAGCCCTGATTTTGGCTGGCCTTACGACTACTCTAATTGCGATAGCGCTGGATACCGCCTTCTACCTTCCCGGACCCGTCACCTGGACTGATCTAGTTCTCAAACCTGTAATTACACCACTGAACAACTTCCGATACAACTCTGCCACGGCAAACCTGGCCCAACACGGCCTACACCCGTGGTATCAGCATCTCGTCGCAAACCTCCCAATGTTGCTTGGTCCGGCAACAGCCCTGCTTGTCACCAAGCCGAACTTATCACTGAGACTTTACTCTGCTTTTTCGGGGCTGATTGTCTTATCGGCATTTCAGCATCAAGAGGCCCGATTCCTCCTACCGACCGTGCCTTTGCTGTTATCGTCGATTCATATGCCCAAGAACAAGGTTGTTCTGCGGATCTGGTTGGTGCTTTGGATCGGATTCAATCTCGTCTTGGGGTTGTTGATGGGCATCTACCATCAAGGAGGGGTTGTGCCTGGACAGGTGTTTTTGAGTCAGCAGCCCGATGCTACCAAGGCAGTTTGGTGGAAGACTTACACCCCCCCTATTTGGCTCCTCAACGGGAAAAACGAAGTACTGGAGACGAGAGATGTGATGGGCTTGAAGGGAGAGACACTGCTCGAGCAGCTTTCACAAATTGCGACTTGCGACACACCAGCGGATCGGCGAAACCAGGAGTATCTAAAGGAGAAAAACGGCACATATTTAATCGCGCCGGCATCAGCAACATGGTTGGACCCTTACCTTCTGAATAAGGGGCTTGATGGGCTGAGGTTTCGCGAGGTTTGGCGTTATCGACAGCACCTGAACCTGGACGATTTGGACTTTGGAGACGATGGCGTTTGGAATACTCTTGCAAGAGTCGTTGGGCGGCGAGGACTCGTTGCTTGGAGAGTCACAAAAAGTTGCCGTCATTAAGGATATATGAGGATATAGATATAGATTAATATTGATGAACTGTTCATGAGGCAGCTCATGAATGACAACCATTCACGTCTGGGCATCTATCTGCAATACGTATATTATGCTGAGACAAGAGACGTGAAGAAGTATCCTTTCGACTTCTGAAGAGGATATTCGTCCTACCGATACCATAACTCCGTGCCTACCATCCAAGAACGATGCTTTCTCTCTCCTCTCCTCAAACAACCAAGCCATTCGCCCAAGCCCGTCGTCATTGTCGTCCGTGACCACAGCCCCGATGCTCAGGTAGTTGGAGCGCTCGACTCCCTAAAAAACGACCACCCAACCGCCTCATGAGAATTTTGGATATTCTTCTTTAGATAGCAAACGTTCTGATTGTTGTAGTTTCCCCAGCCAGCCGCCGTACACTGGCCGTCCTTTGCGCACAGGTCGATACAGTCAGCGAGGGTGTTTTGAACACTGTTGCTGAGATCCACAGCTCCATTGGCGCCGCTGTAGTCGACGCCGCAGATGACCTCGAAATACCGGTTTGTGTGGGCGGCTTGGAAAATTTCCGAGTCGGAACCTGGGCAGGTGATGTTGGAGTTTGCAGTTGTGTTGGTGGCCGGGCTGTGGTGCGCGTTTAGTGGATTCATGCTGCGGATGGAGGAGATGAGACGAGACATACCTAGGATTCGAGTGCTTGCGGTTTGCCAAGCCTACGCCAACGCCCGCAGCTATTCCCGCGACGATGAGCAGGACTATCACTGCCAATGAAATCAAGAACAGCTTCTTCTTCATCCCGCATATCCTCTTTCCCCTCGGTCCTTCATATTCCTCGTCTGGCGCATGCTCTAGACCTGGCGCATTCGGCGCAACATAGGCTGGGGCCGGAGTCATCGGCTGGTGCTGACTGTTCGCGTACCATTGATTGTGTTTCTCCGGTGTTTGGTGCCATGCTTCCGAAGTTGAGCTGGAGACTTCTGGTAGGTTTGAATGGCTGTGGTAGGCGCCCATGCCGGGGTAGACGACTTCGAGACCGCTTTCATGGTGGTGGACGTGGAGGCCATCCTCGGGTTGCTGCAGGAGCTGATACTGATGCTGCTGCTGCTGCTGCTGCGGGTGTTGCGAGTGCTCTTCTCTCGGCTCCATGGCTGACGGCCTCAGTGTCCCCGCTGTCGAAAGACGATGCTTCGGGATCCTCGTTCAAGGAACAGTTGGCATAGAAAAGGGAAATGCTACGGTGACAAATTTCGAGACGAAGGGCCAACGACCTCTAGGGCATGGAAACAGGCAGGTCCTCCAGTTTTGTTCTAACCCAAGTCCAGGCACGGTTCCCCCGGTACGGTACGACAGTATCCAGTTGGCGATCGGCCGTCAGCGTCAGCTCCCCAATATGGGTGACCAAGTCGGGAGAAAACCATTGAGGCGCTGCCACTCGACATGCACGGTCGCACTCAAATGTCAGCCCCTGTCTCTGCTCGACCTTGCAGGGCTGGTAGCGCCCCCGCTGTTCGGCGACCTTGGTGAGCAGGGAAATTGGGGGCCAGAGCGGAGCATGCTGATTACACATAGCCCATCGGCTCAATCAAACACATACGATGCGACTCCTCGTGCAGCAGATATATCCGATGCCGAAAGAGAGTCGGCCGGCCCCTAGACGCAGGGTTCCAAGGTTGCTTTGGCCCCGTTCACACAGTCTGCGAGCCGCTGCACCGACATAGCCATGGTGCATGTCTTAACCAACCACAAGAAACGGAGTCCTGCCCTGTGCCACCCATCGTGAGGTTAGGTAGGCTGGGATGGCGACCTGAGGTACCCAGTTTCTCACTGCTCACCGAAGAGAGAAAGTGATGAGTAGCGGCTGCTCCCTGCTGTCAATTCTATCTGACAAAGTCTAAGCAGCCAGCTCAGCGTATGGGATTGCTTGCTCGAAGGGTGGATGGAGACCTTACGGAAACTGACAAAGCCCTCGGCACATCTGAATGGTCTCCTCAAAAAAGGATAGATCAGCGCTACGTGGGAACTGTCACGGCTTTTGGTCAGCCACGCCCGGATGATGAACAGGGGTCCTGGCCTCGTTCTCGATGGACCCAATTTCTATTCCCACCTACAGAATAGGTATGCATGCACGTGGAGAGCGGCCGCCCCCTTACGCGTGTTAAGCGAGGGACTTTGGTCCAGCTATTGGGTGTCGACTTGCGAATGGCCCAGTCAATGACTCTTTAGCGATCCGTCTAAAGTTCCTTTACAAAGAGCCCCATAAAACGTCGTCCACTCCATCTCCACGTGTGGGAGCATCAACGGCTTTTAATACTGCACTGGCAAAAGCAAAAACACATCAATGCCTTGGTTGATTTCACCGTCCGGATACTATTCTAGATACCACGTTTCCGTGGAGACGTTCTCCAGAACAAAGAAGCGCACTTAGTACAGGCGCTTAGGAGGCGACATGGTAGCCTTGATGGTGAGGCTACCAACGTTCTGCCAGCCCTTCTTTAAGAGAGAGACGAGGTAGTTGATGGCCATCATGATGTTGCCAATGAGCTGCTCCTGCTCCATCTCAACGTTTCCGACAGCGACACCCATGCAGAGAACCTTCTTCAGTTGGAACTTGATGGTGGACTTGACCTCGTTGATCTTGCCAGTCAAGTCATCAGCGTGAGAGACGGGAGTAGGGAACTTGCCGGCTGGGAAAGACTTAGCATACTTCATTCAATGCACACGAGGGCAACGGCGATATCTTACCCTTGGACAGACCGGGACCTAAGAGACGGGGAATCTGCTTGATGAGAGCTTCAGAAGCGACGAAGGCATCGTACTTGCGAGCAAGCTTCTTGATGAGCTTTTTGTTCTTGTTGAGCTTCTTCAAGTCATCAGCGGACATGGCGTCGACACCACCGTGCTTGGCACGATCGATATCGTGCTGGTCACCAAGAATGCAGATGGCCATGTTGGGGCGGGGGATCGAAGGCAGCTTGATAGTGCCAGAGAAACGTTTGTCACGCTGAGGGTCATAGTTCTTTAGGCCGATCTGAAGCTCGACCGTCTCGAGGAAGTTGCGCTTCTTGGTCTCATTGGAGTACTCCAAGAGCTCGCCGACTTGCGTCCGGACATTAGCTGCATCGCCGGTTAGCATGAGTTCAATTCCATCGATGTTGTGGGCTCCCGAGACTCTCGTCACCTAGGTGTTGGGAACAACATACCGACTGTGATCTTCGACATCTTGACAGTCTCCCAATAGATTTCAATAGGATCTAATGGTGGTCGGGGCGGGTTGTAGTTGAATAAGCTAAATCGTTCAGGCGATTTCAAGAATTTGAGGATTTCGAAATTCGCGGCGTGTGGGACTGAGTGTGCTGGGGTCTTGCCGAAGGGCAAAATTTTCTCACGTGTATGGTCACGTGCTGCGAACTATTAAGACCTCTGTGGCATCTCAGCAGCCTTCCAACTGCGAGAGTCAGTAGTGGAGCGTCGAGGTTTCAACTGCAGATTTGGCAGTTTATCGGATTGCTGAGCTCAGAAACGTCGAATCTTGTACAGCTTGGCTTCTCATGCACGTGAGGGTTCAGGGAAAAGGCCGCGAGTCTTCATGAAAAGAAAGACGATGCATAAAGATACCGACCAACAAATCGACGACTTGATCGCCAGTTCAAATCACGTCTCTAAGTGGGTCGAAGAACAACCAAGTGAGAGTCAACTCAGGTGCGCAACATGTCAAGGACGATGTTAGGAATATTTCTAAGTTGAGATAGTCATGCTCAATCAATCTATACAAAACTCCTCGCAAGTGCCTCGCAACCTAGATCTGCGTCAGGGAACGCCTGTTTAAAACTTTGTGGCTTCGTGGACCAGGCATCTAAATCATCTTCGCCAAACCTTAGCTCTTGGGCTTTTTCAAAGGATGTTGTCCTCAGTTTGTTCAACTTCTATATTGAGTGGAATGAGTCAGATACTCATCGATCAATGAAGCTGGTGTTGGACTTGGTGCCTCAGCTCGTGAAGAAAAACACAGACGAAAGAGCGGCTGAAGCGATTAAAGTGACTGTTCTTGAGGGTGTCATGCCCATTATTGTTGGGAAATCGACAAAGCCTCTGGCCAAATCAGCCATCAAGGCCTTGGACCATTTCTTATCAAAGGGTATGTTCCAGTTGATCGAGATTCAAGCCATGTATCTCAGTCTCCAACAAAGAGAGGGCTCGATGAATGATCTCGATGCTTGGAAGACTCTCTTGGCCGAGTTATTCCGATGGATGAGGTTACAGTTTGTGTGCCCAACGGCTGGGAGGCTTATCATGACTTTATATCGCTCATTACGACGGCAATCAGAGAACAGTGTGGCACTCAGCATTGAGGTTTGGAATCAGTGGCTCCTAGAAGCCTTAACTGAAGAACCATCTCTGCTAGAGTCAATCAAGACATACATCTTCCTGCCTCTTTTCAAGGCAGATCGGGGCGAAGCTTTACAGTTTCTGAAGAGAATGAACGAGCACGGAGCTGTTTCTGCAAGTGGTAGCACTGATCTAGAATTCCCAGCACTCTTGCAACTAGCCGCTTTGGAGACAGGAAAGAAGGTTGGCTTGGTCGAGGAACCAGGTGAATAACAGTGATTCCTTTTAAATGGTACCTGCTAACGATTGTAGCCCTAACTAGTCATGGAGAAGTAAAGGATGAGGGTTCTTCCATCATCCTTGACGAGAAGGTCTTAGAAAACCTTCTAGCACACCCGCGACACGAGGTCCGAGCATTGGCGCTCTCACTTCTCATCAACTCTCCTGCAACCACCAGGCCGTACTCTTCCATGGCGTTCAACCTATTACGAAAACACTTAGGGGCGTACTTTGCGGAGTCAGACGCCAAGTTCCGGAACGATGTTGCGAGCAAGGTTCGAGACATGTTCAAGAGAGTGAGAGGAGCCATATTTGTTCTCAAGAAAAGTATACCAAGAGCGGCGGCTAAAGCGAAGGATAATGCTCCTACTGCTCAGGGTAGCGATCATGTGGGGAAGCCTATTTTGTATCGCACCAATTTGATCTCACTCCCGGAAGCTCAGCTGGCTCACTGTCTTGAGTATCATGAGAGTTTCTTGTTCTGGTACATTGACTTCCTTTCTGGCGAGCTGATACCTACTGCTTCGTATCAACGACATATCGCATCTTTGAAAGCAGTCACGTTCATCCTTCGCCTTGAAGGGGACAAATCGAAGACATGGGAAACTTCAGATGATCAGGGGCTTTTTTTCGACCTGTTCGATGGCAAATGGGTTCGAGCACTCTCCGATCTCCTTATGGACCCGTTCGACGATGTTAGAGATAGTGCAGCCTCTGTTCTGAAGAAAATCTTCTCCGACGGGCGGTTCCGAAACTTTTGTTTGATGAGCTCGGAGGGCCAAGTTGATTCAAGTGGCGAGCTCACTGAGATTGTCAAGAGGGCAAATGAGTTGGCGCGAAGAACAGCAAGAGCCGACCATTCCGATGGTGTTGCCAAGGCTTGTCAACTGCTCTACAGATTCTCTGGCAGTGAACAGCAGCGTCTCTCTTTCCTATCCACGGCAATTAGTGAGCTCGAGTACAAAATCTCAGTAGCAGAAAAGGATCTTGGACAAGCAGTCCTTGAAGCCCCTCTACATGGAAACTTGGCTTCCTTGTGCCACGCGTGGCAAGTGGTATCAGAACTGAAATTCTCCGAAAGCGAATTGGCACCCGTTCAGGGCTTACAAGATCGCATCGTGGCTTGCTGCGAGAGAGCATGGGCCGCTGTTCGCGATATCCTTTGTGACGACTCGCCCGAGGGTCATCTGCCTCAAGAGCTGGAAGAAGTAGATGGGTTGGATACCAAAGATGTGTTAAGCTTCAGCTTCCGTGCTGTTCACGAGGCAAGGTAAGTTTCCTCGTCAGTCTAGGACCTACAGAGGCACTCAATACTGATCTCTTGACAGCAACCTCATGCTAGCGATAGTTCAGTCGGTGAGGCAGAGTGGTTGCGAAGGCAGAATATACCCATCTAAGGAGGTGTATGAAAGAATAGGAAACCTTACATTCGATCAGCTCACAAGCCTTAGACATCGAGGAGCCTTCACGACTGTAGCTGCAACTTTCGCAACTTGCTGTCAACTCGCCAAGCAATTGGACCAGAAAGGGGGCCGTAATGCAGTCAATTTACTTGAGATGTGGTATAGTGTAAGTCCCTGTAGAGCTACTCGAGAATTCTTACAGCAAAAAGTTCGTCACTCTACTCTCAGATACTAACTCACAACAGGGAACAATGGATAACATTTTTTCTCAAGTCTCCACGACTCGGAGATCAGCCGGTATTCCAGCCATGATGACGGGCGTTTTGTCTGCCAACGCATCAAGTCCTTCCTTTGAGCAAGCGATGACTAGGCTTATGAAAATCGCGAGCATTGAGGCTCGCACTTCCGAGACAGATGGCTCTAACCTCCCTCAAGTACATGCTTTCAACTGCATGAGGGACATATTCAAGAGTTCATACTTAACCGCCGCCGGAAACAAGGCCGAGAAGTATCTACCTCGATGCTTAGAGCTGGCCGCAAATGGTCTCAAGTCGGAGCTTTGGGCTATTCGAAACTGTGCCTTGGTTCTCCTCCGCAGTCTTCTCGATTGCTTCTTCGGCTCTCATGAGAACAAGGCGACGATGGAGGCAGGGTGGGATGGAAAAGCCAACCGGATAGCTTTCCACAAGTACCCCACGCTTCCCAATGTTCTTCTAAATCTTCTCAAGTCCGGACACCAGATGATGGCTCCGACGGTGATGGGCTCGGCAGCAGCCGAATCAGTCTTCCCGGCCTTAGATATCGTCCGAAGAGCCGGACCTCCCGAGTTACTCCGCGGCGAGCTTGAAGATCACATCGCTGTATATCTAGCGAGTCCAGTGTGGCATGTGCGAGAGATTGCATCTCGAACTCTTTGCTCGTGCCTATTACATGACAAATGGCTTGACACTACCTTGCAATTAGCAAGAGCATCTGTGGTTGGCGAGGCTGTTGTGGTGCAGAACCATGTGCACGGAGTGCTTTTGACTCTGAAGTACACGATTGAAAGGCTGCATACAGTTATGCCAGATCGTCTTCTCAGTAAGCCCACATTTCGCTTCATCAGAATGTGAATACTAACCCCCAATAGTGGACGCTCCCCAACTAGCGCAGGTTCTCCGGGAGTACTGGAACCAAATCGAGATATTCGATTCTCCAGAGATTGCGGCTGCCTATATGGAGGTTATCAACCTTGTACAGGCGCTCGCCAAACCAGAGACCAAGACTCTCAGCACATTCGAGCTCCCAACAGACAAGCCTGAGAGTGCACTCCTGAGAGCGCAATTGGTCATCCACAGGGTATACTCAGCATCGGGATCTCATGACCCTGTTCACGAACTTCGAATCATTTTGTTTGATAGCAACCTTGGTGTCAACAGCTTGATGCCCGCCCTTGAGGCCATACCACAGCTATGGGATGTGTCCGAGATGTCGGAAGCTCAACTCATCAGCTTCTACGAGCTCTATGCAGACGTTTGCTCCAGGTTCGGGCCAGCTGAGCCTCGAGTTCTTGCACTTCGGAATCTCACAGAGATCCTAGATCGGTTACTCAATACTAAACAACTGAGTCGCTTTTCGATGTCCTCACTCTCGCAGTTATGGAACAGCTTGCCGGCAAGTCTTATGAATCCCGCGCTTGCCAACGCTATTACCAGGATTAGTGGTTGTCTGTTGGCCATCACGAATCACGCCCAAGGTGCTGTCCCTGCAGGTCTTCAGAATTGGGGATCAATGATGGCCGAGGCTGGCCTTGACGACAAGGTTTGTCCCATTTCCCCCTTCTTTGCTTTCGGGTGCTGACAGTAATCCAGGATTTCGATACCCGACTTGCAGCAGCAGCGTCTCTCTGCTCCTTCTTCTCCATCACGGAACCACCATGCACAGCTGAGGAATACCTCCCTGCCCTCCTCGCTGTATACGATTGCCTCAACGACGATGACGATGAGATTCGTGACATAGGTTCGGCAGCGGTCAAGAGCATCCTCGGCTCAGCTCTTGTCCCCCTGGAGGCCGCCAACCGTCTATTGCAATGGCTTGCCCGGATCTTCAAAGATAGCCCAGTCTTCAGAAATATCGTAGTTGGACGATTGACCGGCAACTCGAGCCCTATCACTTCAGATGTTGCAGCGCAGCTCGATCAAGCGATGAAGTTCGACGACTCACTCTTCGTGGTCGAGAAACAGAACCTCTTCGTCGATGAAGTGCGGGAGTCGCAGCGTTGGATAACTGTATTTGAGAGCCTAGACTGGGATATTAATGATGGGGCCCTTACCGCTCTGACGGAATGGGTATACGACGGCCTCCGGCAGGCGAACGATTTGGTGAAGGCCGAGGACGGTCCTCTCGGCTACGCCTCTAAGCCTGACGTCTTCGCCATTCTCTCCCGCATCATCCAGGGATCTACTGCACTGATACGACATCACCCGGACCCTGACCATCGTCAAAAGATCGATGTGGATAGTCAAGTCTTGCGGAGCCCAGAACAGCACCTATCGGGTCTCTTGTTGCAAACATCGCAGGATACACGATGTATCAACTCCTAATGAAGGTAGACAAAAGTAATCACACATCGTATTTTGACCCCAACGCCTTGCAAGGCCGTGTGTCTCGTATGTCGTATTGTACAAACAGAAAATACACCCATTTGATGCACTCCAGCGATCAGGATAAAGACGGCGAATCCTTGTGGTCCGATTTCGCCAAACTGTTGAGCGATGACGATGCGGAATCCGAGCGCTCTATCAATCCCATCTTACCCAGCTTCCTCACCAGCATGGTGTTCTGCGCTTGCAGCTCTCCAACCTGGCTCTTGAGGATTTCAATCTGCTTCAATGCCATGTCCCTCTCTGTCTTGACCTTATCCAACTCGAGGGCCAGTTTCGTCTTTTCCTCCTTGTCCGCTGCCTTTCGTCGTCGCTCTTCTGCTTTGCGCTGCTCTGCCTCCTTCTTTTCTTCAAGCTTGCGAAGTTCCCGGCGGTACTTCTCTTCCTGCTTGGCGACCTCCTTTTCGTGCTTCTCGCGGAGTTTGGCAATCGTTGCGGCATCCTTCTCTTTCTCGCCTTGTACCTTGTTCTTTTGGCGCTCATGGAGTTTAGCAACCTTCTCGTCGATTTTCCTCTTGCGCTCCTGAAGTTTCTTAAGATCCTTCTCGTGTTGGTTGGATGGCGTGGAGCGAGAAGTCTCCGAGTGGCTTTCTGCGATACTTTCAGCATTCTTCTCCCCGGACAGGCTCCCTTCCAAGGCCGACGTGAAGCTGCGAACAGAAGAAGCTTCACTGGCACTCTCGTATGCTGCCGATTTATATGAATCTTTCAGAGGAGGAATGTCCGATGAATTGCCGTCATTGCTTCCAGCCTCGGATGTAGTAGCGAACGACCGAAGAAGTGCAGTTGGAACGAAAGACCCTGCAGCCCCAATCGCACCGGCTATGATACCGTATAGGCCATTGCTGCTGGGGACCGAGTCATCCTCATGAGTCTGCTCCGTAACGTGCGGATATATCTTATCGGTCAAACGGCTCTGGGCTTTGACCGTCTCTTGCTTCGTCAATTCAGATGGCTCTTCCTCTTCGAGAGTGCCATCTTCCTTGATCGGTGGGAATCCATGCATTGCCTTGGCCGTGATCCACGTCAAAAACTTGCCAGCATCACCGCAAATACCGGGCGGGGTTCCTTTCTCGATCAAGAAACGTGGCACACTTCCACCGGGGTCACTTCGAGTAATCATGAGCCACTCAATCGCCGTGGAGGGCAATAGTTCTTTTGCTGATTCGGCGTCGCTGTTGGGGGCAGGGCTTCGCATACGCGTCTCATCTCTATTTAAGTCTGCTGATGAAAGGGATCTCTTGTGTGCCAAACTATCGGCTGGAACTTCACGGACTATCTCGACGGATTCGTAATATCCCCGAATGATGCCCTGGCGTGGAGGGCATTCTGGGTGATCGCATGGTTTCGACACGATGGTGAACTGCCTCAGCGGACGAGACCCATCGGTTGGCTTGACAGAGAATTCGGAAGTAAGAAGCAAAGTCACGAAATCTCGTGGCGAAGTTGGTCCGGGGAATTGCGCCGAGAGTTGATAGACTAGTGGCTTTTTTCAGTAACACGTCGTTTCGATGCCGAAGGAAGAAGATGATGCAGACTTACTTTGCAGCTTTCCTTCATCCCCAACGACTTGGTGCTCAACCCTCTTCTCGGCGCCAATACCGCGAATGTTACCACTGCCAGGAGACCCTTGAACTTTCATCGTCTCAGAAAACTCCATTTCAAGGCCTTGCTTCCATTTATCGAATGATAAGCCCTCATGAACGCTCCTCCGCGCAAACCACGCTCCTCGCCCGTCCTTAGCACCCAGCTTGAAGACATTTATTCCCAACGGATTCTCTTTTGCATTGACCTTGACCTCCTTCCATTCTTTTCGCAATTCTTGTGCTTGACCAATTGCGGCGCCTTTTCGCCGTTGTGAAAATGTTCGTTGTGCTTGGCCGGAGTCAACGGCCGATTCTGTCTTGGAGCGAGCTCGCCCTACCGAGGTTGCAGGGGCGGATGGTGCGGGGATTGATTCGATGACGGTTTGCGTCTCATTGAATATATCTGCGAGGAATTCCTTGAGGTCATCTTGAGGGATGTCCTGCCATTCGACGGGTCCCAAGGCTTCAAAAGGTTCATGGTGATTTGCCATGGTGGAGGACGTCGGGGGGGGG
>JAMYIC010000846.1:0-40802 GCA_024112705.1 Microcera coccophila
ATGTAGACTTTTGCTGCCCGGCTACGTGATATGATGACTAATCTCATCGTAGGACCAACGAAGCCGACTAGAACGCTCAAAGAAAGGTGTTGTGGTGACCTCCGACTGGGGCGAGAATCGTACCCCTTGTAACCGTGTTCATGGAAAACGGTGAAACAAGCGACATTCAAATCCCTTTTGGCTGATGTCGGATGGATCATCCTACTCGACGCGGGTGGGGTTTATGCCCGTTGCGGCCTTTTCGTTTCTGAAACAGCCCTGGCCGTAGTTGGCCCCGGATTAAGGCTCGCTGTGGCTGAATTCCAATGGCGGCCGCTGACCCAGCTGTTGACAGGCACGGTCCCGACTTCGGCTCGTCTTGGCGGTCGGCCGGAGGTTGGAACGCAAAACATCACGAAGGGGTTGCTGGGGTGGCGCTAAAAGGAGCGACGCTGGCATGGGTTGACGGCCGTGGAGGACACATTGTTAGGAAGCCAAGTATGCGCATCGGCAAGAACAGATCGTCCTATGAGCTCTGGTGGCTGCGAGCATCCTGCATGTTAGCATGGGGCCATAATACTATGATTGTACTTCGTACTCTATACTACGTAGTACCTTATGTAACGGACCACTAACAAGTCGATGCTGGATGCACACATCACTCGCAGGGGCTAAGACGAAGCTGGTGGCAGAAGGTGGCAGAATCGGGGAGGTGTACGGCGAGATCCACGAGTATCCATCAAAGGACACTTAATTTCACCCCTGAAGCGTCCGTGAAGCATTGTCGTAAGGTAGCTTTAGGCAGGTACTGGGTAGCAGACCCCTTTGGAAAGATACAAATCTATTCTTCACCAGAGCCAAACCACCACCGAGAGCGGGTTCAGACAGAAGAGACATTGGAAACAACGGCCTCTCTTTCTCGTTGCTAAATATCCTCTACTGAACCTAAACAACCTGGAACGGCTTCGGTGGTTGCGTCACTTCAGCTACTGATTCCGTCGCTTCAGCGGATGCAGTGGCCCCTAGTCCCCTAAAAAAAAAGAGCATAGGGCACGCTAGCAAAACCTCCCGTTTTTGGCCCAGCGCTTTCGAAAGTTGGGAGGACTCGAGGTACATTGACCACAGCATAACTGCCTCCCGAGTTCAACGCCACAGCCTCCTAGATTACTTTGCATTCCAGCTGTCTCTTGTCGTCTCGACGTTTTCCGGACCTAGTCACTTCTCTTTCATCCAAATACGCACCATACTACGCCCGATTTCTTATCCTCGAACCGCTGAAGCTCTCCGTGCATGGATTGTCGCTGAGGGGCCAGATCACCTACGAGCCGACCAAGGAGCTTCTGCCTCTCGCCGATATTATTGAAGCCATGTCGCAGCAAGAAGAGGTCGCTCCTACAGCGTCACAGAACGAAGCGGAAGAAAACAAGAGACTCTCGTCTGGCACGGAGTCTGAAGGAGAAGCTGTATCTGTATGTCGATCTAGACCCATCATCCTTTGGCCCTGCACCAGTCACACGACAGGCTGCACCATTACTGTGTTGGAGAAGAGCACAAGAACACTAACAGCTTAGGTTAACGAACAGGACTCGTTTGAGGACGCGCCCGAGAATTCATCCGTGCGGTCGTTAACAAAGAGGATCATATCCGTGTCCAACTCTCAAACCCCAACCCCAGCAGCGCAGGTAGCGGCTCACCAGGCCATCCACAAAGAACAAAGCGACAAAAAAGAAGGCGAAATAGACGAAACGGACTCGGCCGACGAGATCAGTTCTCACGAAGACCCTACTTCCACCGAAAAAGCAGCGTCGACGAATCGAATTTCACAGGTATCAGCTCTCGATAACGTCAATCTTGACGACGACCATGGAGCCGAACACTCAGGTAACATCCCTAAAAACAAGTCGGCCTAGACCGATTGCTCATGGCAAAATAGAACCTAAGAGCCCTTCTAAAGACCACGCCCCGGGCAGGAAGATATCACTGAGCAGCATCACGCATGCACTCCCCTCAATGCCATGGGCCCCCCCGACCGACTCGCCAACGAAAAGCCCAATTGCGCCCGCTGCCACGGCAACCTCTTTACACCAGACTCTTGAATCACCGCCTCCCCCACCGCCCCCTCCTCCGCCGAGTCGGAAGATCTCGAGCGCCTTTTCCTGGCTCTCACGAACTTCAACAACTAAGGAGAAGGACGTTCAGCCATCACCACCCCCTCAGCCTTCACCTCGAAGAAATACAGCTAGTTCGATCGCAACACTGACAAGCAATCCTGAGATGATGTTGAGCAAGTTGGAAGAAGAAAAGGACGGCAATTCGACAATAGCTGATGGAATCACACGGAACAGTCTCAAGGACAGGTTTAAGCAGCTTCGAATACAGGAAGAAATCATTGGTCAAAATGAAGGAGATGACAAGTCTCATCCGGCTGGGCTTTCTTTGGCGACACCTGGTGATGAGGCAACGCCCTTCGACAAGCCACTTCCGTCCCCAGTCCCCAGCCCGAGCCCCAATTTGGCCCCTGGAACTGCATCAGGCGTCAATGCAGGCCCCTCCGCTATATCGGAAACCCAAGTCGATTGGGACCTCTGGCAATCCGTCGTATATGAAGGCCCTGGCGCTGTTGCTCGAACTAGCGCCGAAGAGCTTAACAGAGCTATCGCCACTGGTATTCCCAATGCTATCCGTGGGGTGATTTGGCAAGTCTTGGCCAACAGCAAGAATGAGGAATTGGAGGTTGTGTATAAGGAGCTGGCCGCTAGAGGTACCGATAAAGCCAAAGATCGGCATAGCAACGGTACTACGACAAGTTCTTTAAGCAACGGGAACTTGAGCGTCCATAGTGGTGATGCTGTTGCATCCTCAGCCTCATCTGTTACTTCGGAGCATTCAGGGGCCAGTGGCATGCCATCTCCAAACGAAAAAAACGCAGATGCTGTTTCAAAGGCTCAAGCTGCTGCTGTAGCTGAAAGAAAACGCAAGGAGAAAGAGGATGTGGCCATGGTGCAAAAGCTTGAGAAAACTATCCGTCGTGATCTTGGTGCCCGCACCAGCTATTCCAAGTATGCGGCTGCAGCAGGGCTGCAGGAAGGGCTTTTTGGTGTTTGTAAGGCATATGCACTCTTTGACGAGGGCGTGGGTTATGCTCAGGGCATGAACTTTCTCATCATGCCATTACTTTTTAATGTAGGCGCAACGATGTAGCAAAGTGAGACGAGCGCTAACAACGATTTTAGATGCCAGAACAAGAGGCCTTTTCTCTCCTCGTTCGTTTGATGAACCACTACCAGCTAAGAGATCTCTTCATTCAAGATATGCCAGGGTTACATATGCGCCTTTACCAGTTTGAAAGACTCCTCGAGGATCTGGAACCTGCTTTATATTGTCACCTCCACCGTCGTGGGATATCCTCCCACCTTTACGCAACTCAGTGGTTCTTGACTCTTTTTGCCTACCGATTTCCTCTCCAGCTCGTTCTGCGCATATACGACTTGATTCTCTCCGAAGGACTCTCGGCTATTCTGCGGTTTGGTATTGTCCTCATGCAGAAGAATGCCACTACTCTCTTGGGACTATCAGATATGCAGCAACTCACCACCTACTTGAAAGACAAATTATTCGACGTTTACATCGACACCTCTCCTAGCCATGGCAGTCTTCTTGAGAATGGCTTCTTTGGTAGTTCGAGCTCTAACAGCGATAAGGAGGTTTACCATGCAGACCAGTTTGTTAGAGACGCCTGTCAGGTTAAGATAACGCCGGAGCTGCTGAAATCATACACCGTGGAGTGGGAAGAAAAGACGCAGACAGAAAGGGATCGGGAGAACGAGCTATACGAGCTTCGAACTGCCAATCAAAAGTTGGCCATTAAAGTTCGAAAACTAGAGGAGAGGGTCGAAGCTTGTGATCGAGAACAAACCGACCTGGCCAATGAGCTGGTACACACGAAAATCCAGAATGAGGAACTCAAGGATGAGAACGAAAGCATGCGAGGCCAAGTACGAGAGTTGAGAGTGGTGATTGAAAAACAGCCTCTCGAGATTGAGCAGACTTGGCAGCTCGAGCGCGACGACTTGATGAAGCGCAATGGAAAGGTTCATGAAGAAAATCAAAAATTAGAGAAAGAGATGGCCGAGCTCGAGGAGGAGCTTGTCCAAACGAAGATGCAATATGCAGAGGTAAATCCTTTTCTATCTCTTTGTTTCCGTACTTGACTAACACCTTGATGCAGATAAATTCTCAGCACGAGACGTTAACACGCAAGTGGACTGATCTGAAGCGTCAATTCGCCTAATCATCTTCCCTCAAAGTCTCTAGTCAAGCCTTCTTCTTTTGTTTGTCCTAACCCTGGTTTTTTTCTAGTTGGATGCTCTTCATGTACAAAGATTTTCTTTCATGCGCACAGCTATTTCTTGCTGGAGTTCATGAGCTGGCATTGCGCTCCTTACTGGCGGCTAGTAGATCATCCCGAAGGAGAATTGGGAAGATTACGGCTGCATGCTTTTGATATTATACAGAACGCAAAGACTTGATCGATGGCACGGTTTGACGCCGCATGTAGGCGTTCAGGAGGGTCCTCACTGTTTTTTTATTTTTATCATTTTCGATATTGAGCGAATAAGGGCACTAAATCATCATTAGACGAAGCTGGGTAAGGTGTCACGATAATGCAGAGAAACTTGATTATGAATTGAATTCATCGCAAGAAAATTTCGATTCCCCATTGACCTGTTCCGACGCTTTTTATGAAGCTCATCATGCCCTGAAATGCCAAGACAGCGAGAAATCCTTGAACACCACGCCGAGGGCCCACATCCATCCTCGTTTACAAACTGCCACTTTACTTGTGGAGCTTGCGCTGATAGAAAGCTAATTCCTCACCCTCCAAGATGTAACCATCGCAGCGACCAGACTGGCCGGGTCGGCTGGAGACAACGGCGTACAACCGACCAGCCTCGAACTGCTTCTCGATAGCGGCCTCGACCTTACCTTGGGCAGAGTGTCGGGCAGCCTGCTTCTTCTCGACCGAGTTGGACTTCTTGACCTCCTCCTCAACCTTGCCCTCCTTGGCGGCCTGAGCCTTCTGGCGTCTTCGGCCGAGGGACTGACCGTAGTGGGCCTCGTACCATTGTCGGAAGGGAGCGGCATCAATTTGGACAACGGCGCTCTTGGTCAGGGTGTTGGTTCGAACCAACTCGTTGTTGGAGGGGTGGTAGGCGACAACGATGACACGGGTCTTGCGGGTGCAGCCCTCGGAGCCCCAGGCGAAGTTACCGGAGTCGAGACGGAGGGCACGGTACTTGTGGTTACCGCCACGGGTTCGGACTGTGTGAACACGCTTGGCACCAATACGGGTGTTGGCACCCTGGCGGCCAGCTTCGAAAGCGCGCTTCTTCCCTGTTGCAAAAGGTCAGAACGTATGTCCAAAGGACCATACGGGCTTTCGATGTTTTGTCACGTACGGTAGTATGCGCGCTTGGCACCGGAAGCGGATCGCTTATGGCGGGAGTCACGAGAGATACCCATGATTGCGATTTCTGTAGGGAGGAAAAGAGAAGTGGTTAGCAAGTTGCTTCTGCGGAAATATTTGGTATCACTACACGGCGGTGGGGAGGGGCAGGAGGAGAGAAACTCAATAGCGCTGAAGCCGAGATCGTTGTGATTGATGTCGTCGAGAGCAGGATACTGAGTCGTCTTTGCTTCACTAACCTGATGATGGAGGCGCTCACCAGTGCAATCAAATCGGCGGTTGTGAGGAATGAACTCTTTGGCGGGCCGAGCGTTGAAATCTGAAATGCAAGCAAAATTTGTGGTTGTGGACTGAGGGCTTCGCTAGGTAGAGGTACGTACCTCGCGGCACTTCGGGACATGGATATTCCGGGTAGCCCTGCTCATCACGTGAACTAATTCTCGATCCAGAAGGTTGCAGTAACGCTTTTTGTTCCACCAACCAGAAGGGAGTCATGACGCCGATTCAGTTAGCGCGGGCTTGCTCATCATGAGTGCCTCCGAATCGTATGCAGTCGTCGCATGTGACGACGATGGACTGGAATGTGATGCCCCACAATCCTGAACCAGGCTTCCATCGTCACGACAATCATGTCATTGCTCTTAGGTCTGTTGTTGTTGCCTTATGGCACTAAACGGCCCCGGAGCGAGTCGCGAACGAGTCCGCCATCACAAACCTCCATTCTGAGGGAAACAAGCTCCGACAGCGTCATGAACCTCGACACCGTCTGTCCTTCATGACAGCTCTTTACCCGTAGACTCTATTCTTGGTCCAGAACGGGCATGATCGCAAAAGTGCCGGCCTTATTCGAGTTCATATTAGGCCGACAGATCCTTCCTAGCTGACACTGCCTTGCTGTCCCCCGGGGTATTCGGCTTCTTCCTCGCGAGCTTCCAAGTTCCTGCCGTACCAAGGACGACTTATAAGTCCTCTATAAAACTAGCCGTCATGGACTTGTTTGACGAGTCTATCTCTTCACTCTCCCCCAACGCCACTTTTTCTCTCGTACATCCGGTCATGCATCTCATCTCCAGCGTCTTTTTGCTTACCTCGGTCGTCCTCCAGACCGTCTTTGGTCGGCCTGATGTGAGGAATCGGGGTTTTTTGACGAGAACAATGGTCGATGATTTCGTCAAAGCCGAAACTCCCATTGCGCTGGAGCAGCTCCTATGCAACATCGGTCCAGATGGTTGTCGCGCTTCGAATGTAAGCGAGGGGCTTGTCATTGCTTCCCCGGATACGGTCGAACCGCCCTGTAAGTTCATTCGACAATCAACGCGTCTTTCTAACAAGCCCCAGACTTCTACTCTTGGACGAGAGATAGCGCCCTAGTCTTTAAGTGCCTCATTGATAGGTTTACCAACGAGTATGATTCTGGATTACAGAGCCACATCCAGCAGTACATCGTTGCGCAAGCCAAGCTTCAGGCTATTCCCAACCCGTCTGGATCTCTGGCAGATGGTTCGGGATTAGGAGAACCCAAGTTCGAGGTCGATCTGACTGCTTTTACTGGGAACTGGGGTATGGACTCCCATACATGAGAATTTGTGTATTTCCCTCGTTTAACACCAGCGACTACTAGGTCGACCACAGCGTGATGGTCCCGCCCTTCGAGCCATTGCCCTGATTGCTTATTCAAAGTGGCTCATCAACAACGGATACGCTTCAACAGCCTCCGAGATTGTCTGGCCTATCTTACGCAACGATCTGGATTATGTTGCAGAATACTGGTGAGTACGTAGCCACCTGCGCGTGAACTTAGTTAACCTAGTTAGGAACCATACGGGGTTTGATTTGTGGGAGGAAGTGAATGGTAGTTCATTCTTCACTGTTGCCAACCAGCATCGAGGTGAGTCTTCATACTTGGAGTTGTTGAATAAGCCTAAACAATGGTAGCCCTTGTTGAGGGCAGCTCAATGGCCAAAACTCTTGGTGTATCCGGTGATAAATACGCCGCTGTTGCTCCTCAAATCCTTTGCTTTCTACAAGCCTTCTGGTCGGCTTCCGGGGGGTTCGTCATGGCAAATAGTGAGTCTCGAAGTCCGGGTATCCTGTACGTTAGGGCTTACGATGAAACTAGTTGACGCAAACGACGGACGGAAGGGATTGGACGCAAACACGATCCTTGCTTCCATTCATACTTTCGACCCAAGCTTGAACTGTGACGACGCTACTTTCCAACCCTGCAGCGATAAAGCACTTGCAAATCACAAACAGGTCATCGATTCTTTCCGCTTTTACAAGATCAACAACGGAATTCCCGAGGGAGCCCCCGTTGCAGTGGGTAGATACTCTGAGGATGTCTACTATAATGGCAATCCTTGGTATCTTAGCACCCTCGCAGCCGCTGAGCAACTCTATGACGCTCTCTACGTGTGGAAGAAAGAGGGATCTATCTCTGTGACCTCTACTTCATTGCCTTTCTTCAAGGACTTTGCCCCAAGTATCTCCACTGGTACCTATGCTAGTGGCTCGTACACTTATACCACTTTAATCAATGCAATCTCGACATATGCAGACGGCTATGTTAGCATCGTCGCGAAGTACGCTGGATCGGACGGCCGGCTGTCGGAACAGTTCTCCAAGTATGACGGTACTTCACTTTCTGCACATGACTTGACTTGGTCCTATGCTTCTTTTCTCACGGTGTCCGCTCGCCGAGCCGGCATTGTGCCTCTTTCTTGGGCGGATAGCCAGGCAAATTCTGTCCCGGGCTATTGCTCAGGCACTTGGGTTGAAGGATCGTATTCATCTGCCACAGTGACATCGTTTCCGCCCTCTCAAACACCTGGCACAGGTCCTAACCCTCCTTCGAGCACAGCCACGTCGAGCTGTGCTATTGCTACATCAGTTGCGGTCACTTTCAATGAGTTGGCAGCAACGCAATACGGGCAGACGATCAAGATTGTAGGAAACATCGACTCCCTGGGTAACTGGAACACGGACAAGGCTATCTCTTTGAGTGCTGCTGAATATTCTTCCCAGAATCCGCTGTGGAAAGTCACCGTCCCTCTGAACGCCGGGCAAGTCATTGAGTATAAATACATCAATGTTGGCCAAAGCGGTTCTGTGACGTGGGAAAGTGGTGCTAATCATGCTTATTTGGTGCCTAAGACATGTGCTACCACAGCCACGAAGTCTGATGAATGGCGATCGTGATGGTGATAATTAAGGTTTGAAATGATATATATCTTATCTATTAATTATTTCTGACATTTTATGAAGCGTTCTGTTGAGTAATGCAAAAGTAAATCAATCTGCTAATGCCCTCTCTTGGGTCTCATAGTATCGGCTCTCAGCGAGTAGCAAGGACGTCGGCCACACACCTCTCTCCAAAGGAGGCTAGATTATACGACTCTTATATGGAGATTTGGAGGCAGCAGCCTACTTCTGTGAAATTTATTTTACATGCACGATGATGGTTTATTGTGCTTGTCTATTCGTATGACCTCCACTCAAAACTGATGCTCCATTCTCTCTGCATTTGGTTGCTGGTAACCTCCGCGATGATGAAAATAACCATCGAAACCCCATCTTATCTCAAAATTTGAAACCCCCAACTGATGTAACAAGACTTGGTATGGAGCCCATCGTTCCTCGCGTTCGTTTCTTCCGACACCATTCCGTGCAATCATCCATCTAAGCAAACTCGTCGTCCGCCTCCTCAATCGCATTCTTCACCCTCACCAAAATGGTCGTCTTCCACTTGTCCAACTTGCTCACCTGGTCATACTGATACAACTTATCGGTGAACTGCTCCTGGCTCCTGGCCTCGACGGCCTCGCACAGGTCCACCAGCAGCATGTGCTCTCGCTGCGTCGCAAAGCTGGGATCTAGGTCACGGTACTTTTCGAGGGCGCGCTGAGTGGCAACCAAGTCTCCACTGGCAAGGTGGCAGATGCCAGCCTTCAGGAGGTAGTCTTTCACGCTGTAGCGCATGAGGTTATTGTTGACGGATTGCTCGGCGACCTTCTCGTAGTTCTCGACAGCTTTGTAGTAGTCTCCTTCGAGAGCAGACACGTCAGCGACCTTGAGCCAGAGTTTATTGGCTAAGCTACTCGCATGTCAGCACTTCATCCGACACTGCCCATAGGATGAGCATCATGGCGGGGGAACTCACGCATTTGCGTTATCGCCCTCATACCACCCCGCAGCAGCCTCATAGCATTCTAATGCACTCTTCGGATCCCCCAAGTCCTGCTCAAACACCTCAGCCATATTCTCCTTATGCGACGCTGCCCTTCGGAAATTCCCTTTTGCGCAGTATCGGTCCACCGCCACGCCCAAACATCGCACCGCCGCCTTGGCATCGACCTTGCGGTATGCCTTAAAGGCGTCGACCATGGTGTTGGCGGCGTCGTCGGGTTCGTTGAGGTTCTTGGTCTGTATTTGCGCAGCCTGCTCGAAGGTTTGTCCGGCCTCGATGTCTGACAGGTGGGTCAGTAGTAAGCCAAAGGATGGTGCGACGACGAGCGTAGTTACGTTGGTTCTGCATTTTGAAGGCGTTGGCAGCCTGGATGAACATATCGGCAGCATTTTGATACTTCTCTTCTCGTCCCCCAAAGAAGCCAAAGCCGCTGCTGGCACCTTGCAGCGTCTTCTGAGCCTGAAGAGACAGTCAGCGTTGCCGAGGGGTCAGGGAAGGTGCGAACCTTCTGGAGGAGGGCGCGAGGATCTTGAGCCATGGCTGTGTTGTATCAAAGGAGTCCTCTATATCGGATCGTCCACGATGTCTCGGAGTAGGAGGGAAGTGTTGGAGATGGGGAAAGGTGGTGGTGATGGATGGCTGAGCCTCATGCTATGACGATGGGGCCGCTTGAGCCACAGTTGCTGGATGGATGGTGGGGGTTTGGCGTGGATCTGTCGGGGACCGTTAGTGGCACAGGGAACCTGAGACGGGGCGTTAGTGGGTCTTGGACTGGAAAACACCAAGACCTTCATCATCACCAACCTTCAAGGCTCCGACGTCGGTTCTGAAGGCAGCTTGTAATCACAACTCATTGGTACCAACCAATACTGATTAGTCACTTAAGCCCACAAACAACACAATGGCAATTTGCACACCCTGTCGTCTCGCCCTCCGACGCGCAATTTGCTCATCGCAAAGCGTACGATCCATGAGCTCCAAATCCACCAGCAAAGCTGCATTTATTCTCAAAACCCCAACCTGGTCCATCCGCAGCCTCTTGCCTTCAAGATCAACCATCCCCGAGTTTATAACGCCCTCTCAACTGCACCACCTCCTCCGTCTCTCTGCGCTCCCTCTCCCACGCTCCCCTGCCGAAGAAATCTCCATGATCAACACGCTTCAAAGCCAACTGCAATTCGTTCGCGCGGTGCAACGCGTCGATACAACGGGCGTGGAGCCGCTTCGGGCGATACGCGATGAGACGAAAGATGCGCAGCGGGAAAACAGTGTCGGGTTGGAGGACTTGAAGGAGACGCTGGAGCGGGAGGTGTTAGTTGGTCATTACAAAAGGCCGAGGAGGGTGAAGGAGAGGGTTGAGGATGAGGCGGAGAATTGGGATGCGTTGAATACGGCACGAAGGACATCGGGAAGGTACTTTGTTGTCAAGAGTGGGAAGGATGTCACTGAGCGTTCTTTCTGAAGAGTTTATTCGATGCCCGCTGTATAAAGCTATATTAAGATAGCAAACTCTCATCTGCCTTGATGTTTCGTGTCTTCGTAATGCCCACTTGCCCTATAGCAAACACCCCTAACCCTTAACAACCCATCGCCAATCAACCATCCGCCCTTGTTTGTTTCAATCAATCATGCCTTCATTCCACCATCCTTGTCCTTAGACCTCGGCTTCGGCACCTTCTCATACGCGTTCGGACTCGGAGCTCTCTTTCCCTTTCCCTTACCCCCCCTCGTTTTCTTCCGTCCATGCCCATGCTCATGCCCGCAGGCCTTCTTCCCACCCGCAGGTCTCGCAGTGGCAGGTTCGGGGTCGGAGTCCGAATTCGAGGAGTCAGACGACGAAGACTCGTCGCTTGATTCGTCGACAGCTTTGGGCCGGTGGTAGATACAGCATACTGGCTAGGAGTCAGCAACTTGAGAGTTGCAAAGCGGTGAAGGCTACCTTTCGAGCTCTTGCGACCGAGCCCTTCATTGTCGACTACGTCTTCCGCCCACTGCACTGATCGGCCATTCGATGTGTGTGCACCCCGTAGTCGTAATACTCTAGGCAGTTGATCTTGGCTGTCTGGCTGGGAGGGCTCCGTAGTTGTCTGCGACGCGGGCGTGCTCTCTTGCTGTCGTTGTGACATGTTGGATGTCGTCAAGTGCTTTCTGTAAATAGGTGTTGCTTTGATGAAATCTATCTCTAGTCTTTTTTGTCTATTTCGCGACCATCGACTCGAAGTGAAACGTTAGGTATCTCGCTTTCGTGAGTTCAAGGAACCTGATGGATGATGAGGAAATGTCGTCGTTTTTGGACCGCCGTTACTTTAGAGGGGCAGAAAATCTGGGGTTTGCCCCACGTCATGGGCTGATCGCCCCCCTGACGCAGGGACGGGAAACTCTACAGGGATGAATGACTAAGCGGACGATCGCCTGCTTGAATTCCAGGAACAGAGCTATATCAAGGGCTAGAGAGGTCAAGCGAACTCAATTTAAGAGTGCTGTAGTGTACATATTATACAAGATTCCAATATAGTCTATGAGTTACATTTTATATGGTATTACAGTAAAGTGTTCCGGGCCATCGCATCGTCATCCCTCACCTTTAAGCGGTATTAGCTCTTCTCTCCGCCTTAGCCTTCTTCTTCTGCCCCTTCATACTCTTTCTCGGCCGATTCCTCTTGTGTTCCCTTAAGACCCTCGGCTTGTTATTCAACCATCCATTGATGGGCTTCCGCGAGCCGATAAAGCGGCCTTCTGGAGAAAACACGTCGATCTCGGGCCAATTGGGCTCGGAGGGTTGTGGTGTCTCATCCCGTCCTTCCACAACCTTCAAAGCCTCCTCATTTTCATTTCTCCGTTTATTAAACATATCCGCAAAGGGGTCGCTGCTGTCAAGGACAGGCTTTTCTCCGGATAATCGAGGGGCTCGTTGTTGAGATACTGGTACTCTGAGGTCCCGAGCGCGCACCTGGGCGACCACCTCGACATAACCGACACCCTCAACTAGAATATCCGTAGATAAGACTCGGAAAGGCAGTCTTTCAGGCTGCAACCCCACCGCATTCTTCCGGGTCAAAGGCCCGGCCCTCTTTCTCGTAACATCATTCTGCAGCTTGAATGTCCCGGCATGCCTCATCTTGCTTCCCACTCCTTCCATGACGATGCTTTCTAGCCCCACTGAGTGTCTTGTTTGCTCCTGAAACCCGACGGCTTTTTCTGTTTGTGTGAGATGTTCCTCTAACGACGTGAAGTTGTAGGTCAAGAAGATCAGGTCCGGAGTTTTTGGGGTAATGCGGATCAGTCCTCCACCGAGGATCAGCGACTTGCCCTGCTTGAGTGAGATCTGCTCGGGGACGATTCGCTTCTTCATAATCATGGACTGCCTATGCTCTTCCTTGACAAACATATCCAGACCACTCCTCACCAGGCCTGGGAGGTCAATTAATTCTCCTTTGCCGTTACCAAATGGAACCCGAATTGGCGATGCAGTTGTTCCAGGGAGTGAGGATACCAGGGGCATCTCGGGATAGTTCTTTTCCTGCTGAGGGGGTGGAAGCAAGTCTCCCACCTGCACGTTTCTCCAGGGCTCCATCTCATCGCTCTGTTGTAAAGTGACAGGTTCATCATCGGAAGAGAGCCGAGCTTGTGTCGATGTTGAGGATTGTCTAGTAGGGGTGGAATCGTGCATTCTCCCCTTCGGGTAAACGGCCTCGAATAACTGACTTTTGCCAACATTCACTTTCCCAACCATCCATCCGGCGCCGCCTCGTTTCCAGATATCGTCCCTAACGTCCTTGGTCCACCATCCTCTCTTGGCGCTTACGCACTTCAAGTTTCCCAAGCGTATCCGGTCACCAAGTCTTCCCAGCGCATCTCTCAGAACCTCCCGCAACCAAGGCATCATGGAATCTACAATCTCCTTGGTCGGACCTAGTAGATCGCTCCTGGTAACGATGAAACTCAGCTCTGTCTTTCGGTCCTTCTGAAATTTGTCCGCCCGAGATCGTCGGTTGCGAGTTCGCAAGGGAATGTCGCCTAATAAAACACTAAGCCGCGGAATTAAAGACATAGGAAAATCGGCGGCGTCGATGACATGATATATGTGATTGTACTTGTGAGGCGACTCCTCAATAGTCTCGCGTAGTGACTCGACGGTAGGATGAAACATTGTAATTTTCGCGGTATCGCTCGACATGCTATAATGTTGTAGATTGTGGCATCTCTCGCAGACAGGTTGCTTGTCCTGCACCGGTGCTGCGGCTGTCAGTCTGCGAGCAATCGCCGGCGGCCAATGGCACTCACGCAGAGCTTCACCTCCCTCCAACTCTTGCCCAGAGACCAATTTAGATGTATCCAGTCCCAGTATCTTCAGTTGACTCGAATCCAAAGCCTCGAGAGCATCATTCACGACACCATCCTCCGCAGACTCTACACTCTGCCGCTCGAAACTCTTCGGGTTCAGCCATCTTTTCACTCTTCGACTCTTCACGTCGTAATAGCCAAACATCTGCGGATTATTCGTCTGGGTGAAAGCACCACAACCACTGCAAGTAAGAGGTATCCTACGCTCGGGTGCAAAATCTTGAGCGCTCGATGGCTCTGGGACGGGCGCATCGTTCGTTTTCGCGGCCTCGGTATGGTTCAATCGTCTGGCGCAAATCGCAGGCCTCGAAGCCGGCGTAAGAGGAGTCATCTGAGACCATCTTTGCGAATAGATCACAGCAGGGCATAAATATAGAGGAACACCAGTAGAAGACGATAACTCGCTGATTCTCAATGCCCTGTTAAGCCACCGTGTTAACATTCTTCGATGCATGGTTGTAAACTCTTCGGGTTCAATGTCTGATCCAAGAAAAGTTCAGGATCACCGCTACGATCCCCAAAAATTTCCTAGGAAGTTGTCGTGCGACAACTCTTGGTTACAAGGGTCGTCTCCACACCCACCTTATTAGCATGCGGGAACAACTTTGGCCCGCCATACATGGGTCTGGCCGATTTTCTGAGCCCCGTCTTGACTTTTCGACATCACGATGTTGAGATATTGAGAATCGAAGAATTGAAAGCCTTGAATTAAGGCCCAAGTTCTCAAGATGCGGGGATTAGGACAACGGTTAAATTTGCTTCGCAAGGTCAGTCAATATATTCTCGAACTCCTCGATTGGTGTAACTATATACTAATCTAGTCTACAGAAGGTACAAACCCCTTCGAGAAATGACCGCGAATTCACCTTACTCACGATCTACACAGCTCGTCAACATAAAGTGCGGTCCCGGTGCTGCGATTCTCCCTCCAGAGGTCACCAGAGTACATCTCGACTTCGCCCGGAGTCTGAAGGGCGGCCACATGGGAGCTAGGTTCGTCCAATCCTCCCGCAACACCCTATGCGAACCCCATCTAACGTTTCATGATAGGAAATTCTGGAAAGAGAACCTCCCCCGAATAAAGTATCACAACCCTTCCGTCCCCATCATCGTCAATCGCCACACCCAAAACGACCAAAAGCCCCTTCTCACAATCTACCTTCGCAAGGCCGACGTCCCTGCCACCAAAACACGTAACCAGTCCGCCTCTTCCCGCGACAACCTCTCCAAGGCGCAGTCGCCTTCCGAGGACGAGCGCATTATGCAGTTGGACATGAAGGATAAGCACTCGGTGAACATCCTCGAGTTTTTCCTCGCTGAGACGCGTGCTGTCGTAATACAGCCCACTACAGCAGAGATTAAGGAATTACAGGAGATTGAGGCCTTGAGGAAGAAGGCCGAGGTGGATAGAGAGCGTGTGAAGCAGTTAAGAGCGGAGAAAAAGAGAGAGGAGGATATGTTGAAGAGAGCCCGGGCAGCGGGTGGCATGGCTGAACAAGAGGAGGATTAGAAGTGGAAAGAAGCTGTATAATATTTGGTGTATTACTTTCTGCCATTCGTGTGGCAGCGTACTGGTTGGTAGTGCAGACGACCAACGCATCTGGTCTAGAATTGTATGAACTGGAGAACTTGTTGAACTTGTCGAGAGGTGCGATGGATTGTTCCACCCAGTAAATAGTAATGCCCTCCCATCCAAGAGCCGGACAGGGTCCTTCCAAATCCCCCTTTCCATGGGAATATCTGGTGAAAGTGCCCACTTCTAGACTCCCAAGTAATATCTATATAGTGCCTGTATGACTATGCAGCCTCTCAATCAGCAAGAATAAGTCGAACTCCTAGATAATGCGAGGTCGTGGTATCATCAGAGGTAATATGGTTATTTCAGCCCAAACCCTTCGCTTTCCCGAACAGCTGTCCATAGCATATTTTCCAGCTTCCCCTGCGTCTCGTACTTATACAAAGAAATCATGTTGAAACAGGTTCTGGCGATAGGGAACCTGCCGTTATCATCGCCGAGACAGGAAATCTTAATGGGCAAAACTGCAGCGCCCATTGCAGGGATCCGGTCGCTACCGGTGATAAAAAGAAGAAGCTTTCGCTGATCCTGTGGTGTTGCTTCTCGGAACGTCTCCCAGAACCAGTCAATTACGGGTTCGGTTTCGTCTGGTTTCTTAGAGCCCCAGTTGTCGTACTCAGCGACTGCCTTTAGCGAGGCGATATCAAGGGGTTCATCTGAGCCCCGCACAAGGAGTTCGATCTCCTCTGGTCGAAAGAGGGATAGAGCATTGCCTCCACAGACCGTGTAGAAACCCCGCTTGAAAGGTTCAAACTGTCGGGTAATGGCCACATCAAGAACATGACGGACGTATAGATCAACATAGTCTCGCCGATTGTTGTTGGTAACTCGTATCCGTTCGCCTGCGGGACAAAGGGGCACTTGAACCGCAGTGCCATACCTGTCCGTCTCAATGACAAAGTCAAGACAGAACGTGGTTTCTACGTCTCCGTCAAAGTCCAATAGTTGACGTAATCCTTTCGCAAGTCTTGGCCGATACTCGGCTAGGTCTTCAAGAGTATAGCGCATTGTCGGTCTAGGGTGAGCAGATGCTCCTGTTCCGTGGTTAGGAGCAGATGCGATGAGTTTCCGAAATGCGAATGGCGGTAGGGCCACATCCAAGATGGTCGAATTGTATATGGCAAGACCCACAACGACGCCGACCAAAAAGAATTGGTCTGAAGTCTCAAACGAATTGGGGTTGAAATAGCAGTACTGAGAATCCTCATCATATGTGAACATACCTGCTCAAAGATTTAGTATCGCTGATCGTCAGGCCTGCAACTTCATTCTTACCGTGGTCGGGATTGAAAACCTCCCTGACGAGGAGCAGGAACCACTCCTTGCGCAGCCCGCCTGCATCGATCCCCTCTTCGCCCTGGAACATGATTCGAAGTCCCTTTTTGACATCCTCGCTGCCACTACCTATCACCTCGCTGACGGCCTTGAGGCTGTCATCAACCAGGCAATCCCGTCGAACTTTAAGCACCAAGAATTGATTGATGTTCCGACGGCTCATGATACTATCGAAGAAGGCATCTCGGGCTTTGTTGTGCATCTGCCGACGCGCATCGTGCTCAAGTATCTTTGTCTTGGCCGAGATGCTAAGAAGAAACGGATATTGGCAAAAGGAAAACCGTCCTCTTCTTCCCTCCCAGTTCTCGAATTCGGCAACAAGATCAGCATAATCGATTAGAGAGTTATAAAAATCGCTGGTTGGGAGGATCTGGCCCTGTGCATGAACTCCTTCCCGTACACCTGCTAGATTACTCCCGTTCATGACGACTGTTATGTCATCTCCTCGTCGAATATGGGGGAGATTATTTGCCGCAAAGACCAAAGACAGGACCCGTGCAGCAGCTCTGATCTGCCAATCCTCAGAATACGCAATCTTCTTAGGAGCCGCCTTTTGATTGTTTTGCTGCCTCGATGCCGAAATTTCATCATAGAGATAAGCCCCTGATCGACCTTCCTGCATCTGTGGAATAAGTCCAGCGGTTATATCCACCTTTACTTCCTGCTTCTTTTCGCTCTGGCGTAACAGCCTGTAGGTCAAGAACCCAGACAGAAGCTCTTTGGTCTTGATAAAACGTGTCACATGGTATCTCGCGAACCACGTAATCAATTGATTATGACACTCAATCGATGAGTTCGATATGAGGCCTACTACACGCTTGATTAGGCCGGAATGCTGGCCAGATAGGGGGCCAAAGGCAGGCACGGAGGATTTTCCGGATCGGAACTCTTTCACGACACCCATCTCGGGCTCTGCTTGAAGGAGTCCGTGAATCTTTCGGCCGTCTAAATGCAAAAGCGGGTTCTCTAGGATAATCAGGAGAAATCGCATATTTGCAGGGTCTGTCAAGGGCCGACCTGGTCGCTTGAGCAGTACTTCCGTCGCTTTAAGCAATGTTCTTCGAAGATGCTCTTGCGCCTGTAATAGTTCTTTCTCGATTAGTTGCAATTCGTAATCACCAGGGGTTCCTGAGCTTTCTTCTCGTGAAAGCTCCTCGTAAATATGAAACCATCCTTCTGCCGCATTTGTGACACTGGTATACCAGTCCATCAAATCTCCCCAATTCATCTGTGGAGACTTGGTGCTAACAGTTGGCTTCGGAGCATCATTTTCTGGCTGGCGTGAAGGTGACTTCGGGCGTTGCGGCGGGGATTCATCCTGTCCAATCCACCAAAGCCCATTTTCTGCAAAATCGCCGACGAGTAACAGTTTGGGGTCAAGCTCAGGGACCAACTCTTCCGTCTGAGACTGGTCTCTACGATCGCGCTGCTCCCGACGCTCTCGGCTTGGTCGGCTCTTTTGTGTTTCTCTTGGCACCCGTGACTCGTGACGGGGTACGGGTTTTCTTTGAACAGGCTCGCTGGCTACTCTGGCTGCATATCGGGGATGGTGGACCATGAAGGACGAGTTAATGCATTCGAACGAGGCCCAGCAGGCAACTATGTAGTCTTCGACTGGTTTAAAGATCCTCTTTGTGTCTCCATCCGCATTTTTCGAAGGGCTGCGTTGATGTCCTTTCGGAAGTTCATCAAACAAGCCGCTTTGAGCCGCCGAGGGTCTTTCGGAATGCGATGATGAATATGATCGAGAGGCTCCAGCTCGCGACGGATTCGTTCGCAAGGTAGGCGCCTCGTCAAACATGTGTGGAGTTACATACTTGGACCGCGATTTGCCATCTTGCTCTATGGGTATTAGTCCCAGCCCATTCCCAACAGCCAGCATTCGAGAACTGAAAGACAAGCTATCTCGTTGGGACCGGTGGTTTTCGGCTGGCCTTTTGCCAAGTTTCTTAGTCAGGTGGGAATGAAGACATTGTCGAATAAGCCGCTTTGTATAATCGGTTGAAATCTGCGGAACTGCATCCTTGATTAGCATGCAAGCCGTCAACCTAGATGGGAGGAATATTACCTCTGGGTGGTGGAGCGCTGGAGGGACCTTGGCTCACATCCCGGCGGGACCGCGAGCTCCCATGGCCCTGATTCTCGGTCCCTAATGGCACTATGTCGTTGACGGTCATGCAAATAGTGCACTTGAAAATTGTCAAGTCCTTCGGCCACCGCACCAACGATCCACACGTCATACAGGACCCAGTCGAAAAGTCCTTACTCCCGGCCGGTCCTCCCCTAGTATGAGTCTTGATAGGATTCTGTCTCGGCATGGCGACTTCTCTCGCCTTTGTGGTGTCATCGTCCGCAAAACCTCGGTCAGGCGGCGGTCCGCTGAAAGAGTCCTGCCTCTTCTTCTTCTTGGAGAAAAGTAGTGGAAAAGGTTGGCTCATGGAGCGGCCGTGTTGTGGTCGGCGAGGTTGCGGAAGCTTCGATGGGTGGATTCCGTCGTCGTCAGAGCTTAGGTCGGCATTGACATTGACGATATCAAATGGATCGCTACCATCGATGCGACCAGGCAGCGTAGTAGGTGTGTGAAGTGCGGTGTTGTGGATTTGCGTGAAGAGGGTGAAGTCATTGGCATTGGCGTATGTGTTCCCGGCAGTGATGTTGACGGTGTCGGGTTGGCTCTGGGACCCACGGCGGCCGGACCAGGGAGCCATCTCGGCCCCTCACCAGATTGGAACGTACGTAGTAGTCGGAGGATTGGCGGTACGGTCACGGGACGCTCCTGAAGTCGGCAATGGAAGGAATGGCCGGAAATCAACTGGATTAGGAAACTGCATCTGAGAAGTAAATCATCTGCCCACGCGCTCACGACAGCAAGGGCATCTTCCAAGGTAGAAAAACTGGCGGTTCCGGTAGGCGTTTCAGCGGGCACTTCTAGGGGCAATTGCGTAACGAGTGTTGAGGGCTAGGACGCCTGAATGTCTTAGAAACACAAAGAGGGATACGAAACAAAGCCGCAGACGGGTGGGAGACGTTGATGGCATGGGAACAAGGGACGAGTCAATGGCGCCTGCGCTTACAAGGACGGACGCTCGTTAGACGAAGACGGCAGGGGCAGCGGCTTGTCAACGAAAAAATAATGACACCTGCGTAGCATTTCGCGCGAATGAGGATTGCAGCCGTCTGCCTCGCCTGCCTTAGCGGAGAGACAGGCAGCTTTAAAGCTCGTATCCGGGGCTTTATTTAATTCCTGGCGCGCAGAGAGCGAATCATGGCGGCGGCTGTCTTGATATGTTCCAGGGGCTGAGCGGCTTGATCAATGACAATAATGACCTCGCGTCATGCTGATTCAATGGCGCATAGGTTGACGACGAGGCTAATATCCATTTTCGAATGAAAAGAAGGAATTAAGCTTACGAACCAAAGGCAGGCTTTTGAGCTCAAACTTTTGGCATTTTGCACAAAATGGAGAAGAGACCAAGATCGTCGGATCTTCTACTCCTGACGGTTTCTGTATTGAGACGGTCAAGGTGGCGTTTCAACATCAGTCCCCCTGTGAGGCGTCCAACTTCATAGCTTCGCATTATCACAGCTTTGTTCGTTTGATTTCTCAGCTACACGCGTCGCATCGAAACCGCGTACTGGCCGCCTGACTGCTCGTGGCCCCACCCCTTTGGCAGTAACCACTCCACTACGGTGTTTTGTCACAGGTCAGATGCGTCAAATCTCGCTCGGTGGCCGCTCATACTGACAGATATTTGTTCATGCCTCAGGTCGCCAGCGTCATTTAAAACTGGCGACCTAGACGACCACATCTCCAAACCGAGTCGAAACACTTCAGAACGATGAGTATCGGAAATTCCCATGTCCATCTAACTCATACAGATTAAAAGATTCCATCATGGCATGGGTCCTAACGCCACGGGACTATCCGTCCCTCTAACGCCTATCTCGCGCCTAACCAAAACTGCCTTAGACTTATGCTTCAGTTAAGACATCCAGAAACTCGTCATTCAGCTCCAAAATCGAGTCGATGAACTGGATCGTCTCGTTGCACCACGACATCTGGTCCGTGCCGACGCCCAGCAGTCTAACTGTCTGCGATGGTGCCGCCCCTTCGCACATCGAGCCATGCATGGTGACCTTGAATTCTCCCCTGACAATCTTAAAATCGGCCTCTAGAGCTGCGAACGATCGACCTCGATCGTTCACCAATGAGAATCTACAAAATCCGTGATCGATCTCTACCGGACTCAAGTTGATGAACTCGAAAATCGCTATGAGGCTATCAATATCCCGGTGCAACTTAATTAGAGATGCAGGCAGGCCACTCATTCCTCCTATAGAAAGACTGAGGCAGTAGTCGCAGCGTTTTGTTAGTCCCATGGCCGAAATGGTGCATTCGCCGTTTTCGAGTTGGAAATTTGTCTCGTCGCCTTGGATGACGCCGCGCACGAACCAGTTGTAGGCAGCCAGATCGAGGATTTCAATCGTTTGATCGCAAATCACGACCTTTGTGCCGCGGAAGCTCGTCTTGATTTCAGGCAAAGTCAACCGTCCAAATCGAAAGCCGTCGTACATGAGATCCAACTCCATTGGGCTCACGGTGCTGCCGACAGGACCGGTGCCGGTAACGCGGCATTCTATACTCATATTATAGGTTCTGTGCCATGGTCAGATGGTTGTTCGACTAATATCGAGTATTAAGTCCCTACTTCTCGGTGGGCTTTGAGATTCTAACCCGCTGTACCTCAACGTTCGAGCGTTTGATGAGATAACGAATAACCGAATCCATGACTTCTGAAAGTGAATTTGACGATCTGTTCTCTTCCAAACTTTCAGGCTGAAGAACTAGTCGAGCGAAATCCTTAAACAATTTGAGGTTACTGATATTCATGATCCGATCCAGGCGTCGTATTGGGCGACTCGATATCGACCAATACTACTGTGAGCTAGCGGATGTAAGCCTGACGTCGATGACGACGACACTGTGAAATTGGCGCAAATGAGGCCGCATACATTAGTCTTAGCTGCCTTGGAAACCGTAAGCGAGGGCAAAGGCGAGTAATTTTTGAGGACAGGCGGATCTGAGGCAGATGCGAATGCGAGTGTTGTGAGGCAGTAAAAATGTGGTGGAAGTAGCATCATTAAAAGGAACATGGTGATTTCCATGTTTATGAGCCGCCCATCACCAGAGCCCACCGCCTTGCTGGCCCTTGTTCATCAGTGAATCAATGTCTTCGATTGTTCAACCCGATTATCCCGATGGTCAAACGTCTGTTGGATGATACGCAACAGCCCAGAACCTGGAGTATGGTCTGATAGGCTGGATGCATCGATGCGCCCATAAGCCAGACCATCTCAGCCGATAGTGTTGTGATGAGAGAATAAATGCAAAGAGCGGGCGCGGATGATGGGGTTCCGTGAAAAAGCATCTCATATACTCCACGCCATTTACTAGCTTAAGCATTTCATCAGGCCCAGCATATTTCCCAAATCTAATCACGACTAAATAACACTAAAGGAGGTCCTAATCAAAGACGATAGCAGCCTTGATAGCGCTCTTGTCTTTGATGCTCTGCAAAGCCTGGTCATACTCTTCCAACTTGAACACCTTGTTGACAATACCCTTCGTCTTGACTTTACCCGTATCAAGGTAGTCAATGGTGGTGGCTGGCATCTGTTAGCTTCTGGGCTGTATGAACTCATGGACAAAATGACTTACGAAACATGTACGTTTCGGAGAATGAACCAAGAATGGTAATCTCATCACCAAAAATCTTGGATGGAGGCCAGGAAACCCTATCCTTATTCGCGTATACACTGGATACGATCAGTCTCTGGATAGATAGAGTCTCCCAATCCGACAATGCATCTAAAACCTACCCGTAAACGACCAAGGTGCCACCTCGTCGGACGTAGTGGATAGAATCCTCCAGAATCTTGACGGAACCTGTGGCTTCAACCACTGGACGGCATCAGTGTCAAGACTTTGCGTGCTTTTCGCAGACCTACCAATATCAAAGCCGTAAGGATTGTCTGCCTTCAGTTGATCAAACTGAGCAGCGGGGTTTGAGCGCGAGAGCTCGATGTAAGTGTCCGCAGCTTCAAGGCTCTTGGCTAGGTTCATCTTCAACCCTTCGGGTGCAGCAATGGTTACCTGACAGCCACCGTTCTGTCGCAGCAACTGAGCAAGCATCTCCACACCTTTAGCAAACGTTCTAAAGCAGAGTCACTGGATGGTACAAACTTACTAAATCAGTCGGACCAGCGCCGAACATAAGGACGTGGGATCCCAGCTTGGGTCGAATCTTCTCAAGACCGTGGCAGGCGCAAGAAGCCGGCTCCAGGAGAGTAGCGTCTACCCATGAGAGATTCTTGATCTTGAAAACCTTGACAGCCGGATAGGCACAGTACTCGGCAAAGCCACCATTCATCGTAACGCCGTGGGCTTCGAACTGGAGCCCGTCAGTATCGTCAGCCTTCTATCCGTGCCAGAGATCCTGCTGACATTTTCATAGAGCAGAAGCTGTCCTCGGCGACAGTAAAAGCACTCGCCACAGAGTTCACTATTGTCAGCGGCAACGCGGTCACCGACGCTGAAACCCTTGACTTCCTGTAGCAGCACGTTAGAAGCGGTCGTCAATATATCCGTGAAGTAAGACATACCTTTCCAACCGCGGCGATGACACCAACCGTTTCGTGACCAGGAATCAAAGGGAATTTGGCAATGAATTCGCCTTCATGGATATGCTTGCAACAGTGTTAACTTCAAGCGGTGGTCCCTTCGAGTTGTGTGTTACCAGATCTGTGAGCTCAGTCAGTTACAAGCGATCAGCACCGCTAGAGTGGTAACAAACCAGTTCCGCAGACCCCACAGGCCTTGACTTTCACGAGGATATCATGGTCTCTCAGCTCTGGTAACGGTACCGTTACAATTGACCAATCCTCAGGCTTCTCATATCTATCACGTTACCCGCCAGGTTAGCCATCCAAAATTGAAAGGAGCTGCTTTTGGCGTCACCGATTGAGTCAAGGTCCGGAAACGTTATCAGTAATAGCGGGGGCTACCCTGATGGACAGGCGACTAGATATATTTATATAGAGCAGAGTGGATGTACCTGAGAGCTTTCATTTCTTTAGGAAGATTACTCATGGTGAGATTTTACCACTGACTGAGATTTCGTTGGGACAGTGATGGTATGAAGTAGAGCACAAAAGGACCAGAAGGTGAGTAATGATTTACACGACGACTGAACAGGAGCTAACAGAGAGTTTAGGAGATAAGAGCAGAGGCAATTTGCGCGAACCTTTGAGCTTGCGTAGGCCTCGGAGAGTGGACAGAGACCATTTGCAAGCGTTGGAGAGAAGCACAAAATGAATCCGAGAGAGCAGAAGTGGGAAGCTGTCATCAATGAAGGGACGTTGGGACGAGGATCCCCGTTCCCCGCGACTGGGTCCCGAGATCCTCCGTTCTGCCAATGCTTTTAACATCATGCTAACGAAGCCCATGACGGCAACAGTCACCACAAGGAGATAGGACGAAGACATTCGACCTTCTTGGACGCCCTGCCTTGCAGAGAGACCCACACTCCTAGAACAGGTTGAGCCTGGAGGGGGTTTGGGCACCCCAACGGCACCCTAGCCATCTCGCTTGGCATGGATTCCGCTGTTGTCCTGCTGGTGGTGGTGTGGTGTAGTAGACGAGATGCTTTAGTCCGGAACCGGATTTCGTCAGCCGCTCGTCGGTGCTATGCTTTCAAAGACCCGGGTTTCTTCACATTCCCTCATCCTCTATGAGTCAAGGGCGACTGTGGACTTTCATTTGCGAAAATCGGACCTCACTACGTCTACATCTCTCCAAAGAGTAACGGTTTCGGCACAGTCCACCAAACAAGCCAGCCTCCTAGCTCGCCCACTACGACACTACTGCAATTCAGCAGTCAATAGCAACAACAAGATGACCATGTACTTAGACCGCCGGACGCAGACTGATACCACCTCAATGATCACAGCTTCTTCAAACCAACGTCTTAGACGTTTAAGAGCTTAGCGATTGCCGCTTATAGAAGACCACTTCCACCAAGGCATCCTGTCGGACAGCCCTCGCTCCCAAAGAAGAGCAATGTCTAAGTAGCGCCCTTGGACCAGACCAAGATAGGAGATGATGTATAGATCTCCAGGTTGAATTCAGGCACTAGAGTATTTAAATACACCATACGAATGAAGTGACTCAAATAGTATGAAGAGAATCGCATTTCTCTTGCTTGGCGATAAATGGATGTCTAATAATCCGTGGCTATAAAAGGGAACTTGTTGCACATTAACCCCCTCCTCAGTCCAACCGTAACGTTCAAGCTCGCCCGATGCTTATCACCTTGTGGCGTTCGAGCGTCACTGCGTGGAGATATAAGAGTCACGGCTGAGTCATTGATTTTGAGTTGGCTCTTCGCAGGGCCGGGCATTGAAGTCGTTCACACGTTTTGCATTCACGCATTCCCGAGCGGCAGATATCTCGTTGACGGTAAAAGTTGACCCTGATGCAAATGATTCCGAGGTTTCTAACCCTCAAACTCCCACCGTGTCTCCACACGCAACCTGTTTACACGAGCGAAACCCACGGTGTCATTTTTGCTCTCCATTTTTAGATTACATGTCGGTACCGTTCGCCATGTATCCCAAAAGTGATCACCTAAAGGAAATAGCTTTGCTTAAGAAGGGGGAGCGCCGCCACGGCCACGGCCATATCCACCACGGCTGCCGACAATGTTAGCTTTCACGTTCGCCAGTCGTCATCTCGAGGATAGGGGAGTCTCACAATTGAGGAGCAAACTCGCCGGGAGCACCACCCTCCTTGCCCTCGCCAGCATCCCGCCTTCGGTATCCGCCCTCACGGTCGCCACGGTCGCCGCCACGCCCACGACCGAACGGTCGTCGCTCGCGCTCACCCTCGCCGAGCATGCCGCGGGGAGGAGCGTGCGATCGTTGTTGCTTGATATGGGTGGCTGGAACGATCTCAGCGGGGAGGTGAAGCCATTCGCGGAGGTAGTCGAGACCCTCGGGGGTCAGGGTGTAGTAGTAGTATTGCCAGGAGAATTGCGTCTTCACGTAGCCTCGGGAAGTGAGCGACTGGCACGCCTTGATAACGAACAGGTTCTTGGTGTCGATATCGGGGTGCTTGGGGAGGTTATAGTCCTTCTGGGCGACGAGGACACCTTCTCGGAAGAGGTACTGTCGAAATTGTCAGTCTCAAACTTTTCAGCTGCTCGCCCGTCGGTGATTACCTCGTGGATCTTCTTGCGGTCGGCCTTGGGAATCAACATCGTGGCGGTATTGCTCGTTGAGGGTCGATGTTGGAAGATGGCAGTTTTCGCGGATTGAGGCAGAGGTCAGAAATGGATAACTTTTGTGGGCGGAAACCCTACATGAAATTCCACCTAGCGAGGTGGGGTGGCTTGGAGGCTGTGCACTGTGGCTTTATATATTTTTAATCACGTGCTGATAAGATCAGCAAGGTAATCATCGTGGCTGAGGCAATCTTAAACTCTAAGGAAGCAGGTCTGCGGCACGTACGGTGAGCGATTCATTTCTTACTCCGTCTTCAACCTCCGCAACCCAACTAGCTGTACCAAAACTTGGCGCACTATTCATCATGGGTTCACGAAATTTGAACGTTCTGGTCACTAGCTTCAAAGGCCTGGGACTCCCTCCAACATTAGTTCTTCCCGTCTCACGAACTACAACCGTCACACAGCTACAAGACTACCTTGATGAACGACTGCCTGCTACTGAATCAAGGCTCATTCTCACCACTCTTTCAAACAAACAACTCCCTGCCACATCGGATTCTCCCATTTCCAAATACCTCACCACTGTCGAAGATGACTTTTTGTCGCTGCGCCTTGCCGTACCACTGTGCGGTGGCAAGGGTGGCTTCGGATCTCAGCTAAGGGCAGCCGGAGGTCGCATGTCTTCGAGGAAAAAGCGGAAGCAAGAAGATCACGGCTCAAGTCGCAATTTGGATGGTCGCAGGCTGCGTACAGTTAACGAGGCGAAGGCATTAGCCGAGTACTTGGCAATTAAGCCAGAAATGGAGAAGAAGGAGAAGGAGAAGCGACGTGAAAGGTGGGAGCAGATTGTCGAACTTGCCGAACAGAAGGAAGCAGAAATCAAATCAGGAAGCAAGAGCCGGGTCGATGGAAAGTGGGTTGAGGACAAGGAAGAGAGCAGTGAGCGGACTCGAGATGCAGTCCTGGCTGCAATGAAGGCTGGGGACTACAAGGACAACTTTCTCAGCACATCGCATGGATCAGCCACTACCGACGAGAGTAAGAACCAATCTGGATCTGAAGACGAGAAGACTTCGTCCAAGGAATCCACTCCGGTGGCAGAGCAAGAGAAATCTGACAAGGGCAAGGCGAGGACATTCTTTGGGTTCGATGAAGACGATGAGTTTATGAGCTCAGACGACGATGATGCCGAGAAGGAGTGACGAAGTGGACGAACTTGAAGATATTGATGCGGGTCGAGTCAGCCAATCGCGATCAGGATTTATGGGCTTACGGCGCAAGGGTTCAGGTGTAGCGCTCACAGTTTGGATGCTCAACGGCTTTTGATTTTGGTAGCGGATTTTATGATACCATCGTTGTTAACGTAGATAACGGATACGTCAATCTCCATGATATTCACATGCACAAGGACGAAAAGGAGCCACTTTCGCTAGCCAATCTCTCAGGAATATTGTCTACAATGGTTCGCAAGTAGTACAATCGCAGAGCGTCTGCTCAAACCTCCATCTATCAACATGCTTTCCTCCGAATCAGAGCCTGAGTTTAAGCGTCGAGCTTGACGGGGAAGTTGCCACCCTCTACAATAGATGTTAGTCGTAGTTAGTTATGCGCTCCTTGGCGAGACATACCTCGCTGCTCATCCCATCGGTTATACCATCCGGAGGGGCACAGAGATCGGTAAGCCAGCCAGAACTGAACATCAATTAGCCTCCACTCGCGCCAACACAGCTGTTCAGCCCTCGACATACCTGGCGGCAGGGCGCGAAGTCCTCTCCCTTGGCGTTGATACACTTGTGGTAGTCAACGTAGTTCTGCCAGCAGTGCTTGGTCTGGTTTTGGTTGGGGAACCGGGCATCAGTGCCTGCACAATGTTAGAAAATTCAATTGCGTAAATCATGCGTGCAATTGAGTCGCTTGTCGGTCGCGGGGTCTTCGTGCGCGTCTCGTCGAAGCAGAAGCTTACCAGCTGTACGGAATTGTTAACCTCGGGATCATGTCATGCCGTTTTTCTTCAGCGGGATTATCGGGGGACATACCAGTGACAAACTTGAAGGGCTTAGTGAGAAGCTCCTGGCCTTCTTCGTCCGACATGATGAATGAGTTGGAGAATTGGTCTTGCAGAGGGGAGATTTCTTCTTTGGTCGATGACGGCGAGATGAAACTCGGAACGGGTTGGATGTGAGGTTGAGTCGACAATGACCGGCTCGAATCAGGTGGTTCGATGTCGGAAAGCTCAGGGTGTGTGCCTCAGGTTTTGCTGGCCAATGGCGTAAGGCACCCACCACAGCTTAGTGGGCCCCGTAACAATTGCACATCAGACGTTCTGACCAACTCGGAACATTCCCTCGAGGCAAACAATTTACACCTGAACACCATCTCTAGACCTCTTACAGGCCCCCTCCACTCATCAAGATGCGATCTACCGCTGCTCTCCGAATGTTCAGGCAGACGCCTCGCATGCTGCGACCGGTTCCCGTGAGTACAATGTGGTAGCTTGTGGCAATGGACATGACTGACGTGGACATCTCATCTTGCAGAAGGAGGACCAGGCCGGTACGTCACGAACCCGACATCGATGATCCTCGAGCAATTTGAAGACTTGAAGGTCAATTGGAGATTCAATGGGATGGAGGAGCTGACGTTGTTCCAAGGCCACACCATCTCTCAGCGATTGCGAAAGCTGAAGAACGTGCCACCGGAGTTGTTTCCCCTCGGTAAAGCCAAGACTCATCCATCAAGCTGTATCCAGTTCTAATACCGTCACAGCTGTCGTCGTTGGCTTCGCCGTCAGTGCTGCCGCTTACTCCTGCACCCGAAAGTTCATCGTCGACAAGAACCTTCGTCTCTCGCGACAGGGCGCCGCCGCCCGAGCTGAGGAACACTAAAGGGTGAACGGGAACAGAAGGGAAGCTTGCTGAGGGTAATCATTTTCCATGGCGGGACCGTATTGTATATGTCATAGGAGAAGGGCAGAAAATTGAGTGAAGTATAAATCTTGAAAATTGATGGTGATCGATGTATGGCTCAGGGTCTCCAGAACCGTAACTATGATACAATGCCTCCAAACGCCCTCGCTATGCCAACGTAAGATACAAACATTAAGCTTAGCACCATTTTCATCACTGAGGTTTCGGGCCAGCTACATCGAGGCTTTCCAGACCTTGCATAGGGTCAGGGCCAACATCGGCCACAACCTCATCAGCAGCGTGCTCGGCTAGCCATCCTTCCTGGAAACGCAGAATGTCAGTTCGTATTTCCATAGATATAGCTAATTCGAATTTACCTTTTCCCAAATCGCAGTCTTGCTACCCAGTCCTTCTTCGGCGTTCTTGGGAGCTTTAGCTTGTGAGCATTTGAGAACTCTCCCGAAAAACTCCGACTGGTCCATGTTGTCGATGGCTTCCTTTGCATCTGCCGAGTCTTCGAACTCAACATATGCGAAGCCCCTATGGGGGTCTGTCGAGTTTGGCACATCGCTTTTGGGCACCTGAACCTCGACGATTTCTCCAAACGGGATGAAGGCGTCTCGAACGTTGTTCTCCGTTGCCATTTGCGATAAACCACCCACGTAGACTGTGGCTTTCCAGCGAGCGGCGTCTGACATCGTGGTAGTCTCCGGGGGCCTCGAGACCTAGGTTTGAAGAGAAACGTAAAATAGTTCTGATAAAGAATTTCGTCCAGCTCAGTTTCAGTTATCTCTTTGGTTCACCAGCAGTTAGCTCCAGGCAAGCCTGACGTTGAGTCACGTGACGTAAGTCTTGAATTCTTCGAGGACAGCTCCGCGAATCGCGTAAAGCCACAGAAAAACAGCATTCAAGTTCTAATAACAGTAAAGCCAACAAGACCGAGTATTCTGCATTAAGCGCTGAATTTAAAAATCCGTTTAAGTCAAAGGGGTTGTTAGGGTATCATCACAACCGTCGTCCATCCGTAGATGCATGAATTCTTTCACGTGATACGTGCCCCACCTTCCCCGGTAAAGGGGGCACAGACATGCGGCCGTTTGGAGGCTCAGTAGTGTAAAGGGCAGCCTGCAATCTGGCATCATACCTAGATATATTACTAGGATCAACTCTCGCCCTGCCTCGCGCGTCATTGAGATTTCTTCTTTTGCAGGCAGAGGCAGGAATTTTATAATTATAATCGGTGAACTTCAAATTGCCGTGGTTGGATTTTGTCTATATTAAACCTACGCCAACGAAACGTCATTCGTACTTGGCCGCCCCTTCGTCGTTCTAATTCCCCGCCCTCACCATCATGGTGCGCCTTCGAGAAATACCACGAACAGCCGCCTTCGCCTGGTCGCCTGGTCCAGGTAAGCCGATACTAGTTACTGGAACTCGAGCCGGCGCCGTCGATGTCGACTTTTCGGACGAAAGCAAGCTGGAGCTATGGGACCTCGCCCTCGACAGTCGGGAGCAAGGGCTTGAGCTTCAGCCAGTAGCGAGCATTAGCACCGATTCAAGGTAGAAGCAGCTTTTACTATATAGCCCGGCTGTTGTTTGTTGACTCGAGAAATCTAGCTTCTACGATGTTGCTTGGGGTCCTCCTGATGCGGACCACCCCATGGGAATCATTGCGGGCGCTCTGGAGAATGGCTCTCTCGACCTTTGGGATGCTGAGAAGCTGATTGCTGGGGAGTCGGATGCCATGATCTCCCAAACCACGAAACACACAGGTGCCATCAAGACCTTGCAATTCAACCCCCTGAAGCCCCAGATCTTGGCCTCTGCAGGCGCTAAGGGTGAGCTCTTCATCTACGACGTCAATGATGTCGCAAACCCCTTCCGATTGGGAACCGCTGCTGCTCGATCCGACGATATCGAATGTCTTGCCTGGAACCAGAAGGTTTCTCACATTCTCGCAACTGGCGGGTCAGGAGGCTTTGTTACAGTGTGGGATCTGAAGACTAAGAAAGCCTCTCTGACCCTCAACAACAACCGAAAGGCTGTCAGTGCCATTGCGTGGGACCCAAACAATTCCACCAAGCTTCTAACAGCGACACCTGACGATAATACACCCGTCATATTGCTATGGAACCTCCGCAACTCGAACGCTCCTGAGAGGACCCTTCAGGGGCATGAACAAGGTGTCTTGTCGTTGTCATGGTGTCTTCAAGATGCTGACCTTTTACTCTCATCTGGCAAGGACAACAAGACGATCGTCTGGAACCCTCAGACAGGAGAGCATCTTGGCGAGCTGCCTGAAGTCACCAATTGGACTTTCCTCACCCGATTCAATCCCCATAACCCGAATCTGTCGGCGACCGCCAGCTTCGATGGAAAGATTACAGTGCAAACGTTGCAAAATACCAACCCTGATACCTCAAAAGCCACGGCGGCCAAGAACCTGGATGATGAAGACTTCTTCCGTGCTGCACAAAGCCAGCCCCAAGATGCCTCGTGGTCTTTAGCTAAAGCTCCTAAGTGGTTCGAGCGGCCCATCGGCGCATCTTTCGGTTTTGGAGGAAAGCTTGTCGTCTTCAAAGAATCGCCTACACAGGCTGGACAAAATAGATCCTCAAAGATTGTTATCTCTAGCTTCTCTGTGGATTCTGGTGTTTCTTCGGCCACCCAGAAATTCCAAGAGGCAATGGCTTCGGGCGATGTTTCCGCAATTTGTGAGGAGCGTATTGGGCAATCCAAGACTGAAGACGAAAAGGCGGACTGGAAAGTCATGGAGACTTTGGCTGGGGACAACCCGCGCGGACAGATCGTCGAATATCTCGGGTTCAAAGAGGAGGATTTGGCAAACGGAAGCGCGGTGGAAGAGAACAAAGAGGTGGAGGAAGAGCAAGAAGCAGTGAAACCCGATGTTGATATAAGTGAGAAGAAGAAGAAGCGTCTGTCAACCTTCTTCAGTGGTACTGATGGAGATGGCGAAGGAGAGGACGACTTCCTCTCGGACCTAGCCGCTACAAAGGGTGCAAAGACTGATAACCCTTTCCACCTCTTGAGTGACGGCGATACGTCGGTGGAGAAGGAGATCACGAAGGCTTTGATGCTGGGCAACTTCGAGAAGGCTACCGATATCTGTCTCAAGCAGGATCGTATGGCGGATGCCTTCTTGATTGCCAACTGTGGTGGCCAAGAATTAGTGGACAAGGTTCAGTCAACATACCTTGCTCGGAAGAGCGGTATGCCGAGTTATCTGCGTCTCTTAGGTTCTGTAATTGCCAAGAATCTCTGGGATGTTGTGTACAATGCCGACCTCGAGAATTGGAAGGAGACCATGGCTGTTCTCTGCACATTCTCTGACCCTACCGAGTTCCCCGATCTTTGCGAAGCCTTAGGGGATCGCATCAATGAAGAAGGGCCCAGGAAGGACGCTTCGTTCTGCTACCTTGTGGGCTCTAAGCTTGAGAAGGTTGTCTCGATCTGGGCTGCTGAGCTTGAGGAGGCAGAGCAGGCTGGCATACAACAGTCCTCTGAGGACTCTACATTCTCTGTTCACGCCCGATCCCTTCAGAACTTCATCGAGAAGGTTACCGTTTTCCGACACGTCACCAAGTTCCAAGACAACGACAAGGATTTGAATTCGGGCTGGAAGCTTGAGACACTCTATAATAAGTACACCGAATACGCCGACATCCTCGCCGGACATGGACAGTTGGAGGCTGCTCAGAAATATCTTGATCTTCTACCCTCCAACTATCCTGCGGCCGAGATTGCCCGGAACCGTGTTAAGTTAGCGACAAAGAAAGCTGCGCCTCAGCCTGCGACAAGACAGCCAGCATTGGCGAGCCGAACATCGTCCAAGATTCAACCCACCATCGGATATCAGCAAACTCAGCCAGCATCGGCCTCGTCTACTCAGAATCCATATAGCAACGTCAGCGCAGCCTCGGCTACAGCTCCCCGGGCAACAACACCCGCACAGCAATACGTGCCGCCTACCAACCCATACCAACCAGCTGCAACCCCGTATCAGCCTGCCGTAAACTCTTATCAACCTCAGGGTGGTTATGCGCCCCAGGGTGGTTATGCGCCCCAGGGTGGCTACCAACCACCGGCCCAGCATGGATACTCTAACCCTCTAGCCCCTCCGCCAATGGCTGGGCCTCCCCGAAATACAACCCCTTCAGGACCGCCTCCTTCTCAAGCGAAGAACATGGAGAACTGGAATGACACGCCACTCGTGACGAAGGCTCCTCCTGCTCGTCGAAGCACCCCGAGTGTTGCGCCTATCACCTCGCCCTTCCCGGGCCAGCAGGGTTTATCAGCTCCTCCTCCCCAAGCCTCAACGCCCTACGGACAGCAAACGAGTGCGAATCCTCCACCGCCCCCACCCAAGGCCGGAGCGCCGCCTCGGATGCAGTCTCCTTTGGCCGGACCGCCCAAGTCATTCCAGGCACCGCCTCCTCCGTCGTCTGCTGCCAGTCAGTATGCACCACCAGCTCCGCCACCCGGGGTGGCTCCTAGCCAAATGCCCCACGTTACTCCTCGAACGGCTTCTCCATACAACGCCCCTCCATCCGGACCACCGCCCTCTAACAGATATGCTCCAGCCCCGGCGCCCCAGCAGCAGTACAACCAGCCTCCATCAGCTGTCCCACCCCCCGGACCCGGCAGCCGCCCGCCTCCTGCAGGCACTTTTGGTGCTCCTCCTCAGCAGTCTACTCCTCACAGCCAGTACGCACTGTCGCCGTACGCCGCGCCTCCTATCCAGACATCCGGGCCACCGTCCGGTCCTCCAGGTGGGCCGACAACGGGTCCTCCCCCTATGAACCGGGCTGCACCCCCGCCCAGAGCCGAGCCGACTCCTCCACCTCCGAAGGCTGTCCCCCCTGCCAAGGCCAGACACCCTGCCGGCGACCGATCACATATTCCCCCCAAAGCTCAGGGGCTGGTGGATCTTTTGAGCCAAGACATGCAACGGGTTGCTTCGAAAGCTCCTGCGACCTTTGCGCCACAGGTCAAGGATACCCAGAAGCGACTAAATCTGCTCTTCGACCACCTCAACAACGAGGAGCTCGTGCAACCTGCCACAATCGACCAGCTCTCGGAGTTAGCGACGGCCATTCAAGCGCGGGACTACGATGCGGCCCATCGGCTACAGGTGGAGATTCAACGAGACAGGACTGAGGAGTGCGGCAACTGGATGGTAAGTGATGCTACGCTGGAGCTCAGAGCATGAATGCTAATTACAGCTACAGGTTGGTGTAAAGCGATTGATTAGCATGAGCAAGGCGACGCCATGATCAGTTAATCCCAAAGTGATTGACAAGGTCCACCTCTTCTCCCGGACGTCGCACGCGTGTATTTGCATAGCTATACATAACCGTGGTTCAATAGCATAGTTGGGACGACTGAACTGGACGAGACGTGAGGCTCACGAAGGCAGACCTAAAATGAAGGACAAACTAGAGTAGAAAGGGAACATGGCGAAAACTGTTGAGCAGCTTATTTTGCAACTAGTGTGCCAGTGCATTCGTATTTTGTAAACTCAATGAGGGAGACATTATTACCCCAAAGAGCTACGGCGGGGATCGGCAAGCGTCAGGCGCCTAGCATGCCGCCCGGCTTTTCCGATGCCGAATTGGCCCTAAAAGATGACGGCGACAATGCCTCCCCAAGGCTACACAGCCTTTAATGTCTAAGAAAAGATGCAGCACAATCCCAAGCGCAAGACAATTGTCAAACTATGACGAGGGCGATGCGGGTTAAAATTACCCCTTCCAGCCCCCCTCGCCACGATTGCAGTGGTCATAGCGGGCGAGGAATTGGCGGAGGTGATCGCCAATAGCAACAGCAACCAACAACAGTTCCAGATCAACGACACGGGCGAAGGCAAGCCAGCTCCATGTGCGGGGAGGAAACAGCCGGCATTGAAACTATCGAATCCTCTCGGACCGGGGTACCGTCTAGCACGCCTGGTACGGTGCACCACGCACTCACTGCGCTTCTTACTACGTACCCACACGTACATTAGGTCTCGGGATCAGACCTAGCCGACCATGAGATGGATGCCATTGGCCTCATCATGTAAGCGGTAATGATGAGGTCTTACATTGACTCGGAGAATCGACGTTCCAAACTCAGTTGACGCTCTCGGGCCTTTCGGGCCCTCAGCCTGGTGTTGGCTGTACAACTGGATTGTCAGTTGAGACAGATACATAAGACTCGACGGCTGCCGTCCCTTCAGCTTAGGTTCATCAGCATCTTACAGCTTTTTCACAACTAATTCAATTTCGTCGAAACTGAGGAGCTCCCAGCTTTGCCTACTCTTCCTCAAGCAGCCATGCTTCTGTCATCGCTCCTCGCCTCGGCGGCCCTATTGGCCACGGCTTACAGTTCTCCTATGAAGAGGGGATACGGTGTGCCCGACAGCGATGGTTTCCCCAACCCGAACACCCAGCAGACGATGGATATCGCCTTGCAAGCTGGCGGGAAGGTTCCTGGTGGTCCTCTGCCTACGAACCTTGGCCCGAACAGCATAACTGCGTTCCAGCTTATTGCGTTCAACGAATTGTTCGAGACGGCATACTTCTCCTCGCTATTGTGCAATATCACTGATGGCGTGCCTGGATATGAGACTGAGGATAAGGATGGTGTTGTCAAGATCGTGAAGACGGTTCTTGCGGTACGTGACGCTAAGCTCGGGTCAGAAGAGGATCATAGTAACGAGTTAACAGCAAGAAGAGCTTCATGCCCTCGCGGCCATTGCTTCCCTCGAGGCGTCCAAGGCCTTCGCTCCCTCCCCTTGCCAATACAAATTCCCTGTCGACACCCTCTCCGACGCCCTAGGCTTGGCGGAGACCTTTACCGCTGTCGTGCTCGGAGCTCTCCAGGGTGCCAACGTCATCTTCAGCACGGAGGGCCAACAAGGCCCCGTTCGCATCGTCTCTTCCGTCATCGGTCAGGAGGGCGAACAGAACGGCTTCTACCGCCTTGCCCTCAAGCGCGTCCCATCTGAGTCCCCCTTCCTCACCTATGTGCCTGCTCCCTTCGCCTGGTCCGCTCTCCAGAACTTTGTCGTTCCCGGGTCGTGCCCCTTTGACCTCGGCAAAATCAACTTACCCATCTTCCCCGGCTTGATGGTCAATGGACAGCTAGCCGCTACTGTTGAGGCTCAGGACCAGACGCTGAGCTTCACTGCCGACCTCGGTGGCTATGCGACCGCCGAGAAGTTCATTGGCGAGACGGATCTGTACATGACTTACACCACTGGCCAGCAGCTGCCTTACTCAGTTCCCATCCAAGACGCCAAGTGGGAGGACAGCATGGTCAGCTTCACTGCCGAATTCCCCTTTACGGAGTTGGTCGCTGGTGGTTTCACTCATGCGGCTCTGACGACTAGCAATTCTTTCAAGGATGCTGACTCGGTTGTTGATTCCACAGTTGCTGCTCCTGGCATCATCCAGGTTAATCAGCCTATCAAGTATTCATGATTTTGATGTATATATTTCATGTTCGTTCACACTTTCATAATTCGGCATGTACTTCTGGTTCTGCCAAAAGTTAATCCCAGTAATTAAAATAATGAATAATAGATGTTTCGTCGATCACGCCTCATGTTTCAAGAAATACGGTAGGCAATGACGCTCACACGGCAGATGCTGCATATCTAACTTCGACCAGCAAGTTGATCCTAGCCCCTTGAGCGTGCAGCGGCTATGGATCCGGATTGCCGGCATTGGGATCCTATGTGTGAAGGAGACTGGCGCACAGAGCCTCACGATGGATTGGTTAGAGATAAATCAATTTTCTCTCGGCAGTTCCTTAGAATGCTCCGTGCGATATGCTTGTATGACACCACTTGATCTGAATATTCGGAAAGTTTCAGGACCGGATACGAGCTGATCTGTGGCCGGGTCCGGGCCCGTCCTTCTCGGAGAAGTGGGGATTTCGGAGAACCGGTGGCCAACCATCTACAGCTCGTTTTGCAACGAGCGCGTTAGCCGGCTCGATGTGACTGCCGAGTTCAGGATATACGTGCGGACTACTTTGAGAGATGTATGGGGTTGGCTACTGAGGATGTATCAAGGGCAGATATATTCGTGGGCTACTAAGACTGTGCTACAAATAAATGTGTGTTGTGATGAATGGTGACAATTAATGCGCTGACCTGAGAATAACCAGTAAATCCACTGTTTCGACTCCTCAAATAGCACTCCCGAACTGCCATCATTCGAGCCAACCCCCTCACCCTCTCCCGACAAAATACTCACATCACCTGCAATGTCCTTATTCTCCAGGAGAATAAACATCATGTAACACACCAAAACAAGCTCGACGGCTCCAGGGTAGCCACCCCATCTGATCCACGCTTGCCCCACCATTCGCAAACTGTCAATCTCCAACTCCAGAGACGGCACCACAGCCCCCGTCCAAGCCTCCTCTCAGTCATATCTCCAGCAACCGACCATCAACTATGGATCCCGCGAGCGCAGACGCCGCGGCGCTACGCGCAGCCGAACAAGCTCGCCTCAGAAAAGAACGCCGCGAAGCCAAGATCAAAGCTGGCGGCTCAGCACGCCTGGATAGGATTACTGGCTTGGCAGGCGGTGTTCCGAAAGGTATCTCGCACTCCTCCCCTGGATATCCTTTGACAGGCATTGACCCCAATAACCAAGGAACCGAGCCTCAGACTGTGGCAGTAACAGCTGCCCTAGAGTCAGCGTCAACCGCTCAAACGGCTGCCCCAGCTCACCATGCCGACCCCGAGGAAGTCGACATATCAGAACACTACTATGAACCCAAGAACGCCATCCCGCGAGCCACAGCCGCTCCCGAAACCGCCGTATCAGAGAGCCAGCTTCGACAGATGATGCTCGGGTTCGAACGAAGCGGTCCCAACACTCCCGGACAAGCATCACCCATACCAGGCCACCCCGACGAAGACCCCATCATGAAGATGATGTCGCAAATGATGTCTGGCGGCGGTGCCGGCGCAGGTTTCCCTCCCGGATCATCACCATTCGCCGGTATGCCCGGCTTTCCCGGCGCGACAACACAAGCCAACATTCCCAAAGGCCCCTACGCCTCGATCTGGCGTATCCTCCACGCTCTCGTCGCCCTCGGTCTGGGGTTGTACATCATCATCCTCACGCCCTTCACCGGTAGCAAGATCGAGCGAGACCGCGCTGCTTCGACCTTTACGGAGGATCCTCTGGCTGAGGACATCCATGAACGTCGTAAGAGGCTATTCTTCTGGACGTTTGCAACGGCCGAGACGGTGCTGCTCACCACTCGGTTCTTCATGGATAAGGGGAGAGGACTTCCTGCGGGGATCCTGGGGACGGTGGTGGGATTCTTACCAGAGCCAATCAGGGGTTATGTTGAAATTGTGCTGCGGTATGGGAAGATTTTCACCACGGTGAGGTCGGATATGTTGGCTTGTATCTTTGTCTTGGGGGTTTGTTCCTGGTGGAGGGGCTGAAGTGGTTACTGGAGGGAGCGTGGTTGAATAGTGGGTATTTATCATAGTAATGGAGTTGTTGTTTGATGCAAACTTGTGGAAGCTGGCAAAAGGCTGTGATTGAGGTGAGCAAAGTTCGGGATATGAGCACGCCTTCCCCCAAATAATCAAACGAGAAAACAAGGCGTGCTATATGCTGATATTAGGTTCGATTATATCTGTAAATACATCTTGTCCAGATGATACCATTAGATATTATCCAATACCCCTTAATTATACATCCCTCTAGGCGATCTGAAATGTTTCTATACCCTATTTCGATAGAACCATGGCCAACAAACGTCCAAACACGCCCCTTACCCTTTTCGGGTTCTCTGCAACGCAAGTGAAAACGACAGCTGTGCTTGCCGCAAACACCAGCGTCTCGCGCCACTGTTTCTCGAGGGAGTACTGTCTGGGAACGACCGTCGCCATGGCACGCGGGGACACAAAGAGTGCCATGTCCTTTTGCCGACTGGCTGTCTCAATCAGAACGCTCCAACCACAGAGGACGCACCCGGTGCCCACACAAATGCCCCCATCGATTTGTTGACGGGACTTGGTGTCGGTACCGATCACACGTGGGCCAATACGGGTTCGCGCAAGGCAAACGCCATAGTAGAATAACGTTATGAATACTCCGAGAAACGTTGAAGATCGTGACGACGAGAGGAAGGCTTGAAGCAAAGCTTTTCCGGAGGGCTTTCGCAGTCTCATGGCCAGTGCTAATGGGAAGTAGGTGTACATAGCCCATTTCCAGGATCGGAAGAACCGGCTCAAGGCATGCATCTCGCACGAAGGACTGCATCCCATGTGCACAATGTCGCAGGGGAAGGGGACAGTCTTGGCGGGATCTCCCCAAACCCGAGGCCAGTGGTAGTCGTCACACATGGCTCCCAGGAGATGCGCCTGGTCTGTATCCTTACTATACTGCAGCTGGCCCCTTCGGCAGCGGCGGAGGGCTTCAATCAACCGCAGGTCGACGGATGCGGCTGATGTAATCCACTTATTGTAGCTTCGTGGAAGGCTATCAGGGGAAAAGAACCAAGCCCACATAATCATGCCTGACGACGCAGCAAAAACGATAGGGTCTATCGAATTGGAGAGAAGTTGTTCAACCTGACAGCAGTCAGCAAGTCGCACTCGATGTAGCACGGTCCAAATCAGACTCACTCCTGTCCACTTATTGACGGCTTGTCGCCGAACTCTGCGCCGTGACCATAGTTCCCCGACTATGACATCGAGAGCACGAGTCGCAGCAAACAAAGTCAAATCCATAGTTCGACCGGCAAACCTCTCGGTTTGGAACTTCACTTGAGGACGCGCAAAAGGATCATTGGAAGCCTTCCCTCGAGGGGGTTGGCTCCCCTTCGACTGCAACAAGCGCAAGCTGAACCATCCAGCAATGAATGCAGTGAGCCATCTTGCAAGCCTTGAACGTAAAAATTAGCCCGGTGGAGTCGAATGTAGTGCGCGGCATGTATTTACTCACTTCAATCGAGCAGATTTACTTAGACCCTGGGCGACCTTTTCCAGAATACTCTTTAACGGTTCCTGTGTTGTATATCAGCTTATTAAGTTCACGGCTGCAAAGCCTCTCCCACTGCCGTTGCGTACGGCAGATATCAAGAACGGCAATGCATACGACGAGGCGATAAGTTACGGGTTCTCGAGAGGGGCACCAACCTGCAAAAGCGTGCTGCCCCCAACCAATGCGGCACAGAAGGTTGGAAAGCGTTGCCATTCGAGCCCAGTACCTAGGACATGCCTCGCAGACTCTACAAAAGTGCGATTATCTTGTTCTGGAGAAATAGTTTTTCTCCTCCTTTTTCCAGCATGTTGAAGTACCAGAGTCAACAGCCGGGGAGCTACGGCAGATACATATCCCAATAGATAAGCTCGTATCAACGGGCGAAGGATGGCTGGAACAGGCTCGAGTTTCAGAGGCCTTCTGCCCATCTCGGGAGCCATGAGTGCGGCATGCGGCGGGAGTGCAGGGCACAACTACGGGACCTGCAGCCGGCCTGAACCGAGTGCCGGTGTTGGAGGGAAGGTTCCTGAATGGCGATCAGCAAAAAGTCGCGTGCACCCCTGTCAATGGAGATCGAACGGTGTGGGAGATCCTAAGAGTGAAAGGAAGGAGAAGATGAACCAGGTGACGGGGCGCTTAAGGCAGTTGATGTCTTGCTGGAGAAGCGGAATGTGACGGTATGTTACAGTTGAAAAAAAAAA
>JAMYIC010000847.1:0-17232 GCA_024112705.1 Microcera coccophila
CCCCCCCCCTTCTCCCCCCGGACTCTTTGCGGACGATGGCGGAATACCCTGACTATGTATACCAGAGTCGTCAACCTCCTTTCTCCCCGGCACTTCTGGATTCCTTTTCTCATTCTTTCTCCTTCTAGTAACACTCTCCCTACCTCTCCCGAAAGTTCCCTCTCGAATTTTCCCTCGTTGTCTGCCACCGCAGAAAAGACCTATCCTGATAGAGCCTCGCTGACGTATTCGCTTACTCGCTCGCTCAGCTCGCTCACTCACACCTAGTAATACTGCAGTAATACCACAGCAAGGTCCCTCGGCCGCTCCTTCGGCCGTCGCCAACATGCAATTGACCTGGGACCTGGAAATGGACCATGTCCGAAATTGGGTCCTTGACGGCAGACTACAGGAAGATGCTCTCCCCGGGGAACCAGCCCGCTGGAGCTCGACCATCGTCACCGGCCTCTCGGAGGCGCCATTCCCGCAGCCTGACGCTCAGAGTGTTACATCACCCCCACCTTCGCCCTCAGCCTCGTCGTCAGCAGACCGACTTCACGGCGTTGAGAATGATCCCTTGATCCCGGGCCAATCGCAAATCAATCGAGTCTTCAATCACGGACTCGAGACCTGGCGTCGATTTCACCAAGCGGCGTTGTCCATGTCGCGGGGTGTCTTCCCAGCCGGCCTGGACCCCTCCATCATGATGAGGGACATGCCTGCGTTGCCGGACACCGTTCCCCAGAAGGGCGTCCTCAATGGTTCGCCGGCCTGGGTCGTTCCAGACCCCGAGCAGAGGGGGCCGCAACCGCTTCAGCCATCACAGCGAGTCGGCCCACACCTCGATCTCAATGAGGTGTCCGGCGTCACCAAGTATTTTCGTCTTGGCTACGAGACCCCTCTGACTTGCCGAGTGTCTTCTGATGCTGACTTCTGTCATTACGGCAAGGCATCGCCTACATCTTCGGGCGGCTCAAATGCCCCAGATGGCCTGGCCATCTTGACCATGGCTTGGTCTTACATCTTCTCCACACGCCTCCTGCAGCTCCAGCACCGAAAGGCCCACTATACCAACACCTACCTCCGGCCGATCCCGGCCCACTGCGTCGGCCCGGTCGAGGACAATGAAGTTGTAATTCACCTCGGCGACGCGGCTTCTCAGCGGCTTGTTCGATGGCTATGCGCCATTCTTGCGCCGACTCCCGCCTGGGCCTCCGACGAACTGGGCGCCGAACACTCGCCGTGGTCCGCTGCCTGCTCTGGGTTGCAGTTCGTCGTCTCGACGGACAGGGCTGTAGTCATTGACCCAAAAGCCGAGCCTCCAAGTGCCGATGAGGCTCTTGAGCTTCTCATTGAGTTCTGCAACTTGTTTGGCCTTGTCCCCGAGCAGTCTCAGTCCAAGGCTGTTGAAGCCTTGTCGCCTATCAAAGCTGCCTTCCTTGCTACGCTCGCCATTCCCTTCTATCGGATGGCCAAACTCGAACCCCATTTCACCAAACCTAATCTGAAGCTGAGGAAAGTGGCTCCTATGGATCATCAGATGGTCGATTCGATTCGTCGATATCTCATGGATATTCGATATTATATGACCCTCAGCATGCATCCATATTGTCTGGGCCCTGTCCTCTGGAGTATCTTCTGGCAGCCCGATGTCGATTGTAACCTGGTTAGCCCCTGGCTCAGTGCCATCATCAGTGTCATTGGACCTGCCATGCAATCGCAAGATCTTGAGCTGATCGCTAAGATGTTCTGCCTTCGCCGGCCTCGCGTCTCACTTTGGTGGCTTGGCTTGTTCCTTCTCGGCAGCCCTAAGCTTCTCGACTTCATCCATAACTATCTCACCACTCTGGACGAAGGCTGTTCCTTCGATACCCTAGCCCGTCCGGATATCGTCACCTCCGTTTGGACTGGCGCTCTCCAATCCTACCAGGACCAAGACTCTTCAAGTGTATACGCCAACCTCAAGGATCCCGTCTCCCGCGCAGATCTTCTCCGCCACCGGCACACCCTTACTTTGCGTGACCCTTGGCCTCTGTTCTATGGATGGCGTCCCTTTGGAGACGTCCTGAAGGAGACTATCGAGCCGGACTTGTACCCCTGGCTCGAACGTGGTCACCGTCGTCAGTATCGTCACTGGACGTGGTGGTCTAAGAATGACCCTAGTTTCAAGCCTGTCAGCTGCGAGGGCTATCGTCGTGAAACTAGGAATTTCAATGACCATGTTCCTGACCGTCTTGGTTTTGCCAAACCCCACAACCCTCTTGCTCCTATCCCCGCTGGAATCATCATCAACCTCCTTCCCTCGAAGAAAGCCACCCTTCAGATGATTAACCACTGCCTTGGTAACATCATCGGCGAACGCAGCGCTAGCACTGCTGTCGTTGCCGGTCTCACGCAGCAGCATCCCTGGTTGAAGGACTGGGTCGCATCCTAAGAACATTTGGCCACTTTTTTTTTTAATTCTTTTGTTTCGCTTATTTATCTTCTCATAGTTCATGCTTCATGAAATGAGGAATGAGGTGAGGAATGGGGCTTGGGCAACTAGGAGCATCATTACCTATGGACAACTAGCGTTGGGTTTGCGGAATATTGTTTTGGATATCATGTAGCGGCATCATGTTGGAAGAGACGGATCTCATTGGACGGGCATAGGACGGGAGTTGGAACTCTGCTCAATACTGGAGCAGAGATGAGGATTCAAAAAGCATAATTATTCTCCAAAGGGGTACCCCCAGGTTTATTGTCGACTGCACGAGATGGGTTTTTAATGGGTATTTCTTTTTGTTTGGGTACATGATCGGTTAGTTTTGTTTGACTCATTTCTGTATTCTGATCTTGAGTTGTTCGTTATGTTAGTGTGTTTGTCTACTTTTGTTCACATTCACTTAATGCAGATAGCTCGTCGAAAGCAACAGAGAGGTATCATGAGTCAGGGCAAAGGAGCATGTTAGTGTGTGTTCCATTACTCATGGGTGACTCTTGTTAACGATATCAGATGTGATAACAGGGCGTCCTCGCCCCATAACATCCCTAGCGTAGTCGATGCTCATATATCCGTAGCAATTCACATCACACTTGCTGCCCATCTTTACCATGATGACATCCAAACAATAAAGTCCTGCGCTACAGTACTTATATAGCAAAGCCTAGGGATACTCGCAAGACGGGCGATGCACATGAGATCAAGGGGTGTAGTTCGCCGCATAGAGCCGCCGGTCATAGTTAGAGGCGGCTCTAGTGAATGCGTGTTCGATGCCTTGTCGCTGGAGGCTTGGATCATTGCAAACATTGCATTTCTTGCAGGTAAGAACCAACGACATACAGGCCAAGGAGACACGATTTCTCATTTAACCCATGGTCTGGAGAGGGAATTGAAGGTTGGTCTTCGGGGGGTCTTCTGCCCACTCAAGCCCGGGACTTCGTTCGATATTCGTTCCCGACCGTCTTTTCGTGTGTACAAGTCTATTGGCAATACGGGTATCTAGTAGAAAAGCAACGCCAGCGGCTTCTTCTCATCTTCATATTTATCCTTGAACTCCTTCCGTGCCAGAAACCGAGCGAGAGGCATCATAGTTTCCTTCATGTCCATGACGCCTCGCTTCTTCTGGTCAATGTGGGAAGCATCAACGATGACACGCTGCAGATTGGCAAGCGATAATGCCCCTGGAAAAGTGTCAGAGTAATACGTGTGTGTGAAGAGAGGGGAGGTGCTTGCCGTTGTCGATGAGATCCATCAGTCGGGCTGGTGTGCCGACTCCGATGCCGGTCTTCTTGTTTCGTAGGAGAGTCACTTGCTCTTCGATTTTCATGTGCTTCGCGAACTGGAATATTGTCAATCGGCATTCCTGAAACTCAGCTCCTCCCAAATAGAGTACGCTTGTCGATGGCAAATTGGAGGTAAAAGACATACCAGCTTCGCTACTGTATTGTCTTTAGTAGCAAACCTCCGCATCGCTCTACTGCTGATCAGCAAGGGACCGCTTGAACAAGACGACGTGAACATAGGTACCTGACAATATCGGCGGTCCTCAACCCAGCTCCGGCAACAATAATAGTGTGCGGCGCACCATTTTTCTTAGGTGCATTCTTCAAGCTCCCCGTGCCATCAGAGAATCTCTCGAGGAAATCCGGGAACTTGTCCAACGTCCTCGTCTCTTGCCATGACGTGGTATCCCCAATGGCGTTCGCTTCATAAATGCATTAGCGAAAGGAGGTTGACCAATATCAACAACGAACAAGCGGACTTACCAGAGAGTGCCAAGTCGGATATCTCCACAGGACTCAAGTCGGAGCCGAATCTGGTGAGTCTTTGCAGAAGGTGGTCGGCGAGAAGCTGGTTGTCCATTCGTTGGAAGAGGGTGTTGAGACCGAGCTCGGTATCCAAAGATTCATCGTTCTGAGCGGTTCCCTTAATCTTCTTACTCTTCTTTGCAGGTGGAGCATCTTCCGCTCGTCGTTTTTTCGAACTTGACATGATAACAAGTATTTTCGAGTTGCTGTTACAAACTTGCGTATGTAGAACTCATCTAGGTTAGAGTTAGTCAAGAAATTTTATGCAGTACAGTGCCCACTGTTGAAGGAAGGTTCGTTGGCGATGTTCTGGCACTGTACGTGGCACTGTCACCCGCTAACTCACCGAGCCTTTGACAATTCAAGAACAGACGATATTCATAGCTTGCCGTTTGTGCGCTAGGTGTAGTGACGATTGGAGCGCAGCTTTTTAGCGACATCGTAAGATAGTCGTGAGACGAAATCCCCCAACCTTGAACGTCCAGCCCAGAACTAAGCGTTGAAGGCCATCGCGAACTACTCGTTCTCTTCACATAACACTAACCACATGAACGACATACCTAAGTAGCACTTATTGAATGCTCGAGAGTCGCTCGCCAAAAGAAATAGGTCCATTCATGTGCCGAAACAGCTAAACTATTAATCGTTCAAACTCTAAACGCCAGAAACCCATGCCAAAATACGTATGCTATGCGATGACTCGCCATAAATATGCACTCTTCCTCCATCTTGACGGTCCGGCAATTCATATGATGCTGTTGACAAGATCCGCTCCAAGGGTCGCGCCAGCGCCGAAAATAGCAGCATTACCTAGCTTCTTCCCGAATTTCTTGCCATATTGGTTTACCTTACTGCCTCCCTGCTCTCCTTGTTGCGGCTGACCACCTTCAGCAACCGCCATGGGAGGCACATTCGAGTTGTAGGGGTTCTGCTGTGCGGGGGGACCCTGGGGGTATGCGGGATAGCCATACTGCGGTTGCGAGACCGGGCCTTTGTTCTCCTGCTCGACAAGAACGTAGTTGCGCGGGAAGATGCCCTCCTGGCCTGTACGCTGGTTCTGCCCCATCCACCAGTCCTGATTCATGTACTCGTGCACAGCAATTCGATCGTCCTTCTCAAAAGACAGATCCCGTGCATCGGAGGCGGCATAGCGATAGAGAGCGCGGGCTTGAGCAATGGCGGACTTAATGTTGCGTGCCGGAACGCCCGGGGGAGGTGTCTGTTCGTATACCGGCGGGGCGGGAGAGGGTGTCTGGATGTCGAGGTTGCCGAAAGCCTCGGTGGGAGGGTTCGCGGGTGCGGGCGAGGGCGCTGGGGCGGTTCGAGCAGCGGTTGTGTTGCCGCTGGGCGCTCTGCGGAGGGGGCCGGAAAGAGAAGACTCGGGAGGGAGGGCGCTGGAGATGGTCTCGAAAACCGAGTCGTCGATCACGCCTTTCTCAAGAAGATTCTCGAGCTCCTACGTTCATTTCGTCAGCCGCTGCGTTATAAAGATTTCTCAGCCGATATAGGAGGACGCGGTCATACATTCTTGATGTTGCGAAGCGAACGGTTGCACTCAATGATTGTTTGGCGATCGGCCGACATGGTTGTGACAAAACGAGGCGAGCCGAAGTTAGGACTGCCTGTGCCTCTCTGTGAATCAGTATGGAGATGATCTCCAATTACGAGGCGCACAGCGGAACGAGAGGAGACGGCGCTTGGTGTAGTACAAAAGTCCAAATGATGCGAAAGAGGGAAAATAGAATGCTACTCGGAAAGCCTGCGGGCTGATCGTCGGTTTGTATCTCGATGAAACGGGGAGGGTTGAGGCAGCGTGGTCCAAGCTGCGTGGGACCACGGCCTTTGCCCCGCCAAAGACCGACATGCCTCCCAAATCCATTTGTGGGCGGCGGGCGTTTCGTAGGCCTCCGGGACTATCGAAGCGCTGTGGTATGCGCCGACATGCCGGTCCAATCAAAAAGGACATTTTTTTTCTTGTTTGTTAGGCTTTGGGCTGTGTTGTGCGACTCTCAAAACTTGCCTCACTGTTGGGAGAAAACCCGCGCAAGGGGGCTGTGGACGATGATTGAGATGAATGCTGCGCCCTTTCTGTTGGGCCACATTCCATTCTTCTATTATACGAATAGCTAAATAACCTTGATGCCACCCATATCCTTCTAGATCCACGACGCTATATAGTTCAAACCTTTTGCCACTTGACGCTTTTACTGAACAAACTTGCTCTCCTTGACGGTGTAGAGATCAACGTACTCGTCCACCGACATAGCCTCAAGCTTCTTGCCATCAAGACCAAGTTCAACAAGCTCCTTCACCTTGGCCTCGGGGTAGTGGGGGCCGAGGTGGCGCTTGTACTTCTCCAGAATGACGGGCTTGGCCTCGTCCCGTCGCAGGCGATGGCCCAGGGGAGCCTCGACAGCGACCTCCTCAAGGATAGTACCGTCGTTGAGCTCGACGGTAAGGGCGTTGGAGATGGTTCGGAGGGCGGGGTCGTGGTAGTCCTTGGTGTACTGGGGGTCCTCGACGCACTTGATCTTCTGGCGCAGGGACTCGACTAGCTCCGAGGTGGCGGCCTCACCACCGTCGGTGTAGTCGGTAGCCTCGAGGCGGCCGAAGACGAGCATGGTGGCGCACATGTATTGGATGCAGTGATCGCGGTCGGCGAAGTTGTCCATGGGCTTGAACTGCTTATCAATGATGCGGATGCATGCCTCGTGGGTTCGGCAGGTGATGGCCTTGATGTCGGCCGCGGACTTGCCCTGGGACTTGAGAAGGTGGTGGATCTTCTCAGAGGCTTCGACGGCGGTCTGGGAGTGGAACTCGGCTGCAGATTGTCAGTATTCGGGGGCTGGCATATGGAGGACCTAGGGTTTCATACCAGGGTAAGAGACCTTGAACAAGACGTTCTCCATCACGTAGCTGCCATAGGGACGCTGGAATTCGAACTTCTTGCCCTTGAAGAGGACATCGTAGAAGCCCCAGACTGGAGCGGATAAGACGGTGGGGACGCCCTGCTCACCCTTCATGACCTTGAGAGCCAGGTTCACGGCGCGCTGGCAAGCATCACCAGCGGCCCACGACTTTCGGGACATGGTGTTAGGGGAGTGTCGGTAGGTTCGAAGACTCTGACCGTCGACCCAGGCCTGGGTGACGGCGTCGGCGATCTGCTTCTCGCTGAGGCCGAGCATCTTGGAGACGACGGCAGTAGAGGCAACTTTGACCAAGACGACGTGGTCAAGGCCAACCTTGTTGTAGGAGTTGAGGAGTGCAAGACAGCCCTGGATCTCGTGAGCCTTGATCATGCCCTCGAGAACATCCTTGATGGTGAAGATCTTGCCGCCAGCCAGGTTACCGCCGGCCTTGTTCGTCCGGTTGACCCAGTCGGCAACGGCGAGGATGGCGCCCAGGTTGTCCGAGGGGTGACCCCACTCGGCAGCCAGCCAGCAGTCGTTGAAGTCGAGCCATCGGATCATGGCACCGATGTTGAAGGCGGCGTTGACGGGGTCCAGCTGGAAGGGGGTGCCGGGAACCTTGGGGCCGTTGGGGACGACGGTGCCGGGGACGATTGGGCCGAGGAGCTTAGAGCACTCCTTGAACCTCAAACCCTCGAGACCACAGCCAAGCGTGTCGATGAGAATCCATCGGGCGGTATCGAACTGTTGTAATTGTCAGTTATTGCTGTCATGGTGGCATTTCCCGGAATTGCTGACGCGGGGTACCCCCAGATGAAGCTGTCGCGGGGGAACCCTCCCTCGCGAGCTGGCGGGGCAGCATTCTCGGGACAACTTACAGCGAGCTCCGAATCGATTGGCTTGTTGGCGACATAGTCAGCAATGTCCTTGATTTCAGGATCGTATTCACGAGCAGCGGAAGACATGGCGGGCGCTCCAGATCGTTTCTGTACAGAAGTTGAAAAGTTGCTGCAGGTAGAGGGAGCGGTAGAAGAACGAGCGCCGAAGGAGGCCGAGCAGGCGCGGGTAGCGAGAGGGGCGGCGAGACGAACGCTTCGCAGCTGCTTGGTGGCCGTCCGGAGGCTTCGATTGACAGTAGACATGGTTGTCCCTCTTTTAGGCTGGTCAAGAGGCTTCAATGGGACTCAATGGGAAGGGTATCGCGGGCTCGACACGTCTTAGAGGCCGAAGAATTTGCTCGAGATTGGCGAGTTTTGTATCGATCACGCTCGGCTGTTGGGGGACATGGCTTTGCCGCGGATTACCGCGGTGCTACCCTCGGCTAGCCGCCGGCCCTGGCAACGGTGACAGACGATCCCCTGAAGCCAGTTGATAAGAGGCATAGAATGCATCAATGGATTGCTTAACTGCGGCATGTCATTTTCCATCACCGATGATTGCCATTGCCGGTGTCGTCTGGCGGCAATTGGCCTCGTTGATGCAATAGACCACCTACAAGGTCGGCGGCATATGACAGCCCTCCTATGTACCAGAACCACTATTCGGATTCCCGCCTCCAAAATAAGGTCAAGGTCAAATGCCTCGGCAACAAAACGAACATGCTGTACTGTTGAGCGATGACGATGTTTAATTGAGATATTCTGCTACCGCAATATCCGTGGGCCAATTGACATGCTGAGCAATGTTGATTTAGTAGGGCGATCTCGCGTCTTACGGCCTCAGAGACCTCGGTCGTCACAACGTTGAAGTAGCGCCCCACATAAATCCCGTGTCCTCGACGCAGGGAAAGTAAGTGCATTGGAGGTAAGATTAGGGATTGATATTTAACATCTCAATTGACTGCTAATAAATCAACCAAGGTACTTCTATGAGATAGTTGACATCTTGAGAGAGAGAGAGAGAGAGAGAGAGAGAGTATAACTTTCTCCGCGGCAAATTCACAGCCTCCACAAGCAATGACGTCGCTAGTCAGTATTGGGGGGAGGGGCTTGCCTCTTTCGAGAAGACGGACGGATATACGACAACTTCTCCGACATCCGACGACATCGCCAGAACAACTTTCGCATATACTCAGTGGCGAAAGAGACAAATATTCTCTGGTGCCGTAGCTTCATCGACGGGGACCCAAAGGTTCACTCTCGAAGCACGAGATGACGAGTGGAATCGTGTTGCACTAGCTTGTTGCGGGACCGCTGTCTCACTTGTCTTATCATCGACCTCGCCATCGTGGCCGGGAGGCATAATGTAAAAGAAACAGAAAAGAGAGACCTGCAGCGACCGGTGTGCCTCCCTGCTTGCCGCCTATCATGCTGGATGCAGCACGTGAACATCGAGACCAATAAATGTTGGGCGAGATTGGTCCGTTGGTCTCAGACATGCCTTCACTAATCTGTCTTCGGCTTCCCTGCATAAGACATCATGAGTCTCGAATCTCTTTGGTGTTATGCCGGTGTTGGTTTTCGAGTGCTTGCGTCAATGGGTCTCGGTGGCGGCTGGAATGTCGTTTGCTTCTGAGACGCCCTCGACACGTGGGTGAGACATCAGGCCATGAGTCCATCACCGGTCGCCTAAACCAGCAACACCAAGTCGCTCACCGGTCTCAATCGACCCTGGTTCCATGATGGTAGTGGCTTCCCGCAATCTCTAGTGGGCCACTCAGTGCTGCAACGACACCCCTTGGGAGGATGGATGATGATGATGACCTGGACAAGCAGCGAAGTCGGATCATGTCTGCGTCGCGAGCCGGTGGCGATCTGCAGTCCCCATCTCTCTTCCTCACCCGACAACCCCAGCTTGGACAGGCTGACGACGGACCCTCAGCAGGGCTGCAGAGCGAGCGGTTCGGAAACATTGTGTGCCAGGAACACCAGAATCCAGGGCGATAGTCGCACAAGGGTTCATGGGTAGGGTAAGGTAAGGGTAAGGCGGGAGGCGAAGACCCTGGATTCTCAAGTCCCACCGCGGACTAAGGTAGGGGCCATGGAGATGTCGAACTCGGACCCGAAGTCTGACTGGGGATGGAATATCTTGCAAATACGCGTTGCCGATCGCCAGGTACGGCTAAAGCCTCGCGATCGGTTCCTGGTGGTGTTTGATTAGGGGACTCTCCACCATGAACTCTAAGTACTCCGTCCGAACCTAGTTCAAGTGGCTTAATGGTGTGTCTGAATTTGTGATCTCTCGGCTGAGAGAAACGGGCGGCGACACACCATGACGCTTCGAATGACCCGGAAACAAAGTAAGCACGCGCTCGGAGGGAGCTCGCGAAAAGAAAAGAAGGAAAAAAGAAAAGAAAGCAGTCTAGAACTCGGAGACGAGACATTGCGGACGATCGGCCCGCTGTGCTAGGGGCCCACTCAGATGAGAACAGTGAGGCTGCGATCGTTGGTTGCACGCAACGCCGTTACACATCGGCGTTTTTTCGTCTTTGGATAGACAGAGGATTGATCCTGGGCCGATTGAGGCGTACCAACGCCCTACGTGCAGATCTGAAAGCTTGGGGCGACGCTTGATAGGCGCCAGAGCTAGCTCTCCCCAGAATCGAGGCACGCTGTGTTACCGTTATGGTTCGGCCAGGCTTCCAATGAATGCCGGGGTTTCTTTCGGCAGGCTGCCTTGTGTAGCCTCAGATCCGGCCGATGGAAGCAAGTCAGGTATATCAAGCACCAAACATCAAGCATCAAGCTGTCGATCGACGTCCGTCTTCGGGAGCGTTGCCCAGCAGCACGTCGTCCTCGACGAAGCGCGCACGTCACGTCGTAGGCAGAAAAATAGGGCGTCACCCCAGAAGGCCTGTAAAAAAAGAGAAAACTCCAACCCAGCCCACGGGGGGAAGGGGGGGTAGGTTGCATCATGGTCCCGTCGACATTACCAGGGGTCCCTTTTTTTCCGTCAGGGTCTTTCGTACCGTGTATCTACCGTCAGACTCGAGTCAGTTCATTCAGGGCCCAATGACTGGGTCCTGGATCGTATCAGAGGTCGCTGACAATCCCTGCCCAAGACCCCTCACGCCCCCCCTGCCAGCTAGACTATCCGCGTCTGGCTCGATCTGGAGAACGATGGAGGTGTCGTCGACATCGTCGACTACGAGCCCAGCTTCATCCAAAATCAGCTTCCCTCTACCCTCTACGATGGCGTTGTTTTCTGAGGGGGCAAAAATGGGGAACCCCCCCGATCCCTGGGAAGTGTTCTCGAGTCTTGGTTCGCCTCCCTCAACTTTCTTTCCTCATTCCTCATTCTTCCCCTGGCGCCTGCTCGGATCTCGAACGCCCTCTCGCCTCGTCTCGGAGTGCTGATCGTGGTTTCTCTGCAGTAATCGTTCTCGGACCTTCTTGGCCGGGATCGCGATCCCTGCAGCGCGTCAGTGAGTCGGGAATTCCCAGAGCCCGTCAGATCTCGCTTCGTCCCAAGGGTCGTGTTGTGGGAGAATAGACAGACGCCCACGCTCTAGACTCACTCATGCCATCATCACCTCTTCGCCCGCCCCGGTCCAATACCAACCCCCAACGCTAAAGCGGCCAGCTAGTGGCGGATCCCATCTGTCTTGTTGTCTCTCCCGCTCGCTTGTTTGCACCGGGAGCCGTTGAGCGGCAAGACCCATTCTGTAACCCTACTTAGGGGCCTTAATCTCAAGCCTCTGGCCTCTTACGACATAGACCTTGGGTAACTGACCCACTGTGCATATATTCGAAGCCCTCCTCAGCGCCCACCGAGACTTGCTTCTGAGATATCCGCTTCTAGGTCGTCGAGACGCTGCATTGTTTCCCTTAGTTATCTTAGTTAAAACCTTCTTCAGACCGCTCTTCGAGAGGTCTTTAACTACCTAGGTGGCCACCCAGATCCGTTCTCGACTTTGAGCTCTGCCTCTCCAGTCGACTCGCTTTGCCATCTGATCTTCGATTCCCCTTCGAGCTGACACCAGCCGTCGCCATGACCACCGGCAAGCTTTTAGTCTACTTCCTGCGGAGGGATCTGAGAGTTTCCGACAATCCTATCCTCCACCACCTATCAACGTCGTCAGACCATGGCTTCACTCACTTCCTTCCCGTCTTTGTACTCCCGCCGCATCAAATTGAGGTCTCTGGCTTCCTTGCTGAAGGCCAAGGGTCGCCGTATCCCCCGGCTGTGAGCAAGGTCGGCAAGTTTTGGCGATGTGGTCCGCATCGAGCCAAGTTCCTCGCCGAGTCTATCCAGGATGTCAAGAGCGCCTTTGAGGGTCTGGGCACTGGATTGGTCCTCCGAGCCGGAAGCTTTGAACACGTCTTGAAGCACATCATCGAAAGCCTCAGGGAGAAGCAGCAGAGTGTCAGTGCGGTCTGGATGACCGAGGAGATGTCTGACGAGGAGGTGCAAGAGCAAAGCTCGATATCTTCAGTGTGTACCTCGCATGGCATTGACTTCAAGTTGTGGCACGACGAAAAGTACTTCATCGATGAGTGAGTTGACAGATTGTTCCCCTCCTCCCCGATAAATCGCAACTAATCCGGCATCAAGTCGAGACACGGGGCTGAAGTGCCACCAAGATCTTTCCGATGTCTTTACGTCGTATCGCAAACTGCAAGAACCTCTCCGTGAGCGACCACGTTCTCCGTTGTCCACCCCAACCGCGTTACCGCCGCTCCCTTCATGGATTCCGGACCAGCAGTCTCCATTCGTCATGCCAGCTGACTATCAGGAGCTCGAGGCTCGATTATTGCAGCCGCTCCAGAACATCCTGGCCAACCCCACGGCCTTTCCTCCCAAGGCTGAGTCAGCTCATCCGTTTAAAGGAGGTGAACGAAGCGCTACGGATCGCGTTATTCACCTGATCAAATCCGGAGGGATGACTGACTACCACGATACTCGTAACGGATTGATAGGCCTAGACTTCAGTACCAAGCTGTCAGCCTACTTGGCGCACGGGTGTATCACGGCGCGCCAGATTCACCACGAGCTCTTGAAACTGGAAGATGGAACGGAGCCGGACTATCAATATGCAAAGGGCTACAACGAGGGCGAGAACGCTGGGACAAAGGCAGTACGCTTCGAGCTTCTCTGGCGCGACTACATGCGACTTTGCACTATGAAATTTGGCTCCAGGCTATTCAGTCTCTCCGGTTTCAAACAGGACGAGAACTACGATCCAAAGAAATGGAAGACGGCGGACCCGAAGTCAGCTGCAGAGGATCAAGAGCCCTCGCCCAGCGACGTTAAGGTCATCCTGGATCGATTCCTGGAGGGCCGAACGGGTATGGGACTCATCGATGCGTCTCAACGAGAACTATACCACACCGGCTACACATCCAATCGAGCGCGGCAGAATGTCGCCAGTTTCCTCGCTAAACACTTGGGGCTCGATTGGCGATATGGAGCGGAGTGGTATGAAATGCTCCTGATCGATTACGATGTCTCATCGAACTGGTCCAACTGGCAGTACGTAGCTGGGGTTGGCAACGATCCTCGGGGAGACGCTCGCATCTTCAACCCGGTTAAGCAAGCGTTCGACTATGATACCACCGGTACTTACGTCCGCACTTGGGTTCCTGAAGTAAAAAATCTCGACAAACTCGAGAATGTGTTCCAGCCATGGACAACAAGCCTGGAAGACTTGGCCAAACACGGACTGTCGAAGGATCCAATGGTCACTGACCCCGTGAAAAAGATTTACTTCACCATTGATCGAAAGCCTCGAGGTTCTCGCCGACCATATCGACAGAGGCGTGGTGGCGGACGCGGCGGACGTCGGTCCAGTTGGAACGACCATGGTGGTGGTAATGGCGGCGGTGATGGTGGTGGTAGTGGTGGTGGTAATGGTGGTGGTAATGGTGGTGGTAATGGTGGTAGTAGTGGTGGTAGTAGTGGCGGTGGTGATAGGTTGCCATCCAGCCCAAGTGAACGCAAGGGGGCGAACGGCAGCCTGCATGGCAATCAGAACGACAACTTGTTTGGCAATCAGAGTGGAAACGGTGTGCGAACAGAGCATTTCGGACATCAACTTCATCAACCATACCAACCACACCAATCACAACATCAGCGGTATGATGGCTCTCAAGTGCCCAGAAGCATGAACTCCCAGGGAGGCTACAACGGCAATGGCACGAATGGGTACCCGAACGGACCTCCGATTGGACACTCGAATGGATATCCGAGCGGATCTCTTAATGGATATCCAAACGGATATGCCAATGTTTATAACGGGCCGGGAATGCGTGGAGGTTGGGGTCCACCAGGTCGGGGCAATGCCTGGCGGAGCAATGTTCGTGGAGGAGGTGGCCGAGGAAATGGGGTTTCAAGAGTCTATCCCAGCTACCACCAACACCCATCTCCAGCGCCGGGAGGATATATGCATCATCCACAGTATCCTCCACCACACATGGGACGTTCCACTTAGGATGCGGAATTCCCAACGGTTGGGCCATCCATGGATGCCAGACTCACCGTGCACGACCAGGTCGTCCTCCTCCAGTCAACAAGATTGGGAGCTCGGGGGAGTCGCCTTGGGCGATGGCTGCTTGGGACTAGTCGGGGCGCAGAGGAGCGCGGAGGTTACAGAGGTGGGTAGTTATTATCTGTACGATGTTTGAACATCATACTGCCGGAAGCAGGCCTCTATGAGAAGAACGACAGAGGGAAGGGAAGGGATGTGGGCAGCTTATCTCTTTGTACGATTGTTATCTATGTACAACAGGCGGGCATATTCTGATGGCTCAAGATGGCTGAAAAGTCCCTCATAGCATAGAATCTAGGGTTCCTCAATAGAGCACGATGTGGTGTTTTCCCAGAAACGAGACGAGGATGTCGTCATACTTGGAACCAAAGACGGTGCAGTCGCGCCGGGATGGATGCGTAACATTATTCCGATAACGGCGATTTTAGTTCCAGTGTTCGTCCGCGACATGCAGTTTCGACTTCCTGCGACATACCTAAGGCCAGATAGCTAATAAATGTTGATAGGGAAAATGCAACTCGGCACCAATCGAACGAGTACCGGTATGACACGCTACGCTAAAAACACGCCGAAGACGCGATTGATGCACGACCTCGAAGGCCCCGAGCGCCATTCCACTAGGCGGTAGTCCGCCAATCGAGGGTTTCAGGGGTGTCGTGAATGATGGTGTCATAGACTTTTAGCAGCGCCTCCATCGCTGCGGCCGAGAGCGAGTGCGATAGGTCCCGGCTTGCCAGGGGGTCTAGCATCGTCTGGCGGATGGGCCGCTGATATCGCTGAAAGGCTCAGAGTCAATGATGTTGACCACTCTCTCCACCAGGAACCGGGCCTGCGCAGGTACGCCTCCGTACATATCTCGCGACCGTTGCTACCGTTGCTCCCGTCGCTCCCGGTGCTGTTCGTACTAGGCGGTTACCGTATTATCCCGAATACCGATAAGTGGTGATTCACCTCTTCCTCGAAGCTGTGGGTCGGGCTCGTGTTCTGTCTTACCATTGCTGGGTCCTGGCGTACTTGGTATCTGTCTTTATAACTCTGTTGTGTGAATTATCGTTGCCATTGACACCGATATCGTCTATTCACCATTCAGAGAATCGAGTCAGAGGAGGCCTCAGACGAACCATCACCAACCCGTCGCCACCATGGGCCTCGACTATGCTTTTGTGTAAGTCCCCCTAGAGGTCTCAATGGCCAAAGAGTCGGTCTCGTGCGCGAATAGTAACTGACCCCATCCCAGCCATCTCAAATTCACTATCCCATTAGCCCTTCTTCTTGCCGTCACCACTCACCCGTTTCTCACCCGGCTTGATGTGGCCCGCATATCCTTTCTCGTCATCGTTGCCGTCACGGCAACCATTCCTTGGGACTCCTACCTGATCCGGACCGGTATCTGGACTTACCCAGACAATGCAGTCATTGGATCTACAGTGTGGGCAATCCCCGTCGAGGAGCTTTTTTTCTTCGTTATCCAGACGTACATTACTTCCCTGATGTATGTGCTATGTAATAAGCCCGTGTTGCATGCTCAATACCTAAACTCGCCCGCGACTTTGCCCTCGTGGATTCGTCGAGGAAAGTTGCTGGGGCAGTTGATTCTTGGAGGATTGTCCGTCTACGGGGGCTATCTCGTTCATCAGCAAGGCGATGGCACCTATCTCGGTCTCATCTTGGCTTGGGCCTGTCCTTTCGCCTTCTTCACCTGGTCCATCACCGGTGATTTTCTCCTAGCACTGCCTTGGGTGTGTACATTGGTTCCCATCCTGATACCGACGGTTTACCTCTGGGTCGTGGATGAATTGTCTCTACGAAATGGAGTCTGGAGCATCGAGGGTGGAACAAAAGTAGGAGTCCAGCTCTTTGGTAGCTTGGAGATTGAGGAGGCCATCTTCTTCCTAATTACGAACACGCTTATCGTTTTCGGCCTTGGGGCGTTTGACAAGGCGGTTGCAGTTTGTGACGCTCATCCCGATCGATTCCTCGAACCCGCGGATGTCCTCCCCGTTGCGTCTTTGTTCAAGGCGAGATGCATGCGTTCGTCAGAATTTGACATGAATCGAATCATGGGATTTCGTGAGGCAGTTAAGAGGCTACACGAAAAGAGTCGAAGTTTCTACGTTGCGAGCTCGGTGTTTCCTGGTCGACTTCGGATCGATCTGACCTTACTGTAAGTTCGGTGCTTCGTTCTCTCAGTTGTAAGACACTCACAACATTTAGGTATTCCTACTGCAGGCTCGCAGATGACCTTATCGATGATGAAGCAAACCCATCAGAAGCCTTGAAATGGGTCAATAAGTTACAACAATATCTCAACTTACGTTACAGCGATCTGGATGCAGCCAAGGTTGAGGGGTTTGCCAGCGCCAACTTCCCTCTTTCGGCGATACGGACTCTAGACCTACTTCCAGTCAAGATCCTTAATTCAAAACCGCTCTATGGCTTGCTAGACGGTTTCAGGACAGATCTCGAGTTTAAGAGTTCCGATACCCCTCCCATTCATGATGAAAGCGATCTAGAGTTGTATAGCACCAGAGTCGCTGGTACTATCGGAGAACTATGTCTCGACTTAGTTTTCCATCACGCCACCCAGTCATCCAACAAAGCTCTCCTGTACACTGCAGCTCGAGAGAT
>JAMYIC010000847.1:17284-34936 GCA_024112705.1 Microcera coccophila
ACGTCAACATTGCCCGCGACGTTGCGGTTGATGCCGAAATCAACCGTGTATACTTTCCTACCTCCTGGTTGAAGGAAGAGGACCTCACGCCTGAAGATGTCATCGCTCGTCCCTTCGGTCCCAAGATCGAGATGTTGCGCAACAGGCTCCTTGGCAAGGCCTTTGAGAGATACCGCACTTCCCGCAAACCGATGGAACTGCTACCCAAGGAAGCAAAAGGCGCTATGATGGTTGCTGTGGAAAGCTACATGGAGATCGGCAGGGTACTTGCGGAAGGTGGGCAGCGGCGGCAGTTCAAGGCCACCGTGCCCTGGAATAGGAGAGTTGGAGTTGTTTTCAAGACGTTGACGGAAGCTTGAAGGTGGACTTGCGTGGTTGTTGGACATGGGAGGAACACCATATAGAAGGAGTTAGAACCGAACGATAGGGGGGCACTTTGCCTCGTATGACACTACTCAACTAGACATGTTCGAAAAAGCAAACGTCGTTCTTTTGAGAGGGATTTGGCTGGGTAGCAAACACCACAAGTGACTATCTGAGCAGCGAACTAATGAAGGCGATACTATTCCAACTCCGTAGTCCGCCCCATATCAACGAACGTTCTCGCTGCCATCGCACTCTTTACTTGCAGCTGCTCCTTGCCTGAGCGAGTCGCGCGAGTTCGATCATAGGCTGATGATTTGTTTTCCCTAGCCTGGCGCTCCGACGCCGGCGGCCAACTCCGATAGTGTGGGGCCGATAACCCCGCCATCCACCGCGCGAAAAAGTCCCCCCCCCGCAGTCGCTTCGGATCACGTCCCCCGAGATACCGTACCCCGGTAAACCGTCTCCCAACCCGGCAGGTGGATGGAGTTTAAGATCTAAGATCTTGTCAGGCTTTGCTGGGAAGTGCTTGGAGAGAGGTTGCATTTTTCTTTGTTTTGTTCTTTCCCCTTTGAACCCCGGCTTGCAAGCTGGTGGCCCCGTGCCAAGAACGAAGCCTCTGAACGATTGCCCTATGCTTCGAAGGGGTGGTAGATTTCCAGCTCTGCCCCTCGATTTTGAAAGGTTCTTCACAACGCTGGACTATAAAGGGGAAGTCGACTAATGGCTATCTCGTTATATGTATGCAAAGGGCTTGCAATCGTTAAAGTGTTTGCCCGGTGAGCCGCTTCTCACGCATTTGTGTTTACGATTCTCTCTGCTGAGGACCTCTCTAGGCACTGTGTAATCTTGTCTGGAGAGGACTTCGTTAACAAAGAAACCGTATGTGACAGGATGCGGAAGGGTTCATGATCGGTCTAGTCATGTATCAAGGGCACTAAGTATTGAGTGAATCTGAATCTCGTTGAACAGCAAGGCACCAAGCGCTTATTCGTAAGCAAGAAAATATCCTCTGTTTCTGCGAGACTTGAGAGTAGTTGGCTAAACCAATATTCCATACAACCATAGTTATGCTCCGTTTTTTCAGTTCGCGTAATGAGCCACGACAAAAGGCCTGGTTCCTTGGATCCCTGTCTAACGCTCTTGCTTGGACACGATGAAAACCCGTTGTTCTTTAGCAACCTATTGCCCACTGTCCGTATGCTTCATGGTTCGTTCCTGAAAGGTAAGTCTTTAAACGTTAAATCAGCGACGTCTTTAGCCACATGAACAATTAAGGCCGCTGCGACCAAACCCCGCATGAAAGAAATACGTGAGCCCAGGGCCTAGTGGACTTAGCGTCCAAGCAAGTACTCTTCCGAGCCTAGGCTTCATATCAGCGGCCGTAACATGGCTTCAACCAGAAACCACCCAAACCGACAGGTTCTAGGGGGGGGGGGGGGGTCCAGATGAGATAGAGGATGCTGCTACAGCTCCTCATCTTCCTCCTCTGTTTTGATGCTCGGCAACTGAGAAGACGCGTTGGCAGATGATCCGTTGCTACCAGAAACACCCGAGTCCAAGGCGGCACTCAAGCTTTGAGTTGCGGCACGACCCTCGGTCGCAGCGGTTTGATCTATGCTTGGTCGTGCTTTCTTCAAGGGACTACCAATCAAACCGTCTAGAGGCACATCAGCGGGCGTGCCGGTGTTCTGGGCTAGATCGGTGCCTAGAAATTGGCCTGCACTCGTGGCCGGGTTGATAGCTGGTGATCCTCCACCGACTCCCTGAGATGCTCCTGGGGTCGATCTCGCGTCGGGGTCAGCCGAGTGTGCCCTCTTAAGCTATTGAAAGATTAGTTTCCGAGCCTCTGCGGACAGCCCAACTCCGATACTTACGTGAATGCGATCCACACCATCAGCAAGCTCGCCTGGAAATTGAGCGTCCTCTGTGACGGCCTTTACGTCGCCGCCCTCTTTATCGTCGTCGACCATTTTGACAATGGCGTCACTGTCCTCGTCGTCATCGTCGCTATCGTCGGCGATGTTGCCGTTGCTCTTCTTTCTGGCTTTCCGTCGTCTGGCTGCTGCTTCATTCTCCTGATCACGGAAAGTAGAGAAGCCGACGGTTCCGCCAGCCTTCAATGGGCCAAGATTCGAGAAATCGATCTGCCCCGACCGTCGTTTCGCTGAACCCGGTGTAGTCTGCGGGTTCTTGCTTGACTGAATAACCCCAATCTTCTGGAGTTGTCCTAGAACCCTCGTTAGCCTCATCCTAAGTAAACTCTCAGCTTCGACGTACTTTCTCCCCGATAGAAGAAGGTGAAGGTGGCATAGGGCTTCTCGGGGCCATCTATGCCGGTGACCGTCTGGGTACTAATCGTCTTGGGATCGAGCGACTTGGGCTTTGCGAAACTTGTGGTGTGCTCTACGTCAGCCTCGAGGCCTCCGTTTTCCTTGTCTCCGCTCAGGTCGTCTTCGTCTCCGTCATGCGCGTCGAACTGCGGTGAGTATTCGCCCTTCTTGATCTCGCCAGACGCCAGTACCCGGAACATGGCAACTCTAATTTGTCCGGTAGCTTGCGGGGGTTCGTCATCGTCATCCGACCAGGAATCTGATTCATCTCCGACGGCTTCGACAGGCGATTTGTCGTCAGCACCATATCGCAGCGTGTTTCTCTGACTTGTTGAACTCTCTTCGGCGTCGGCGTCAGCGTTCCCCTCGAGAGTGGCCTTTTGTCGCCGTCGGCGTCTCTCAAACTTTTGTCGCCGCTTCTCCAGCTTCTCAGCTGCATCGTGTCCCTGGAGGTCAAGGCCGTTGAGCCAGCGTTCGAGGCCAACTTCGCGGAACAGAAACTCTCGTTCAGCAAGCCCGCCACCCTCGGAGTCGGGCACCTGAACCCAGCGACTGTTGACCCAAGTTTCCTCGCCGGGCCGAAGCAGAGTAGCCACCTCCTCTTTGGCTCGTCCGTCAAAGTAGATGTAAGCGGCAATTGTTTCGTTATCCGAGTTCGTCATGGGTATGTAGGGGTTCACGACGCCCAAGAACTTTCCTCGCTCCTCGTGGGAGCCATGGCCGAGACCGCCAACAAATTGGGGCTTCGGATACGGGTTGGCATCGCTGGGCTTCGGCGTCGAGTAAGGGATGGGCAAACCCGGGGTCAGGAGGGTGATGGAGATGGCAAACTTGGCAGGCTCGGGTTTGTTGGACTCTTCGCTCAACTGAGGCTGGGGCACAGGAATGTAGGTGCTGATTCGCGAGAGCCGTGACTGCTTCTGCATGCCATGCTCAGGCAGCGGGGCTCCATTCGCATGAATGCTCACCGCAATGCCCTTGAAGCAGGGCATCGTGATTTAGAGAAACGGAAGCAAGCCAGAGGTGCTGGTGTTTATGCCTATGCTTAGACGAATGACCGGCGGCAGAGGCGGGTAGAGAATTCCGTCGATGCCCGCGAGGCTGCAAGGGTGAAGGGGCGTCAACAATGTCGAAAGTGCGTCGAACGGCAAACCCTCCCAGCACAATGCACGAAGCGGTGGGGAACGGGTCGGTGACTGCGAGAAACGCCGACTTAGCAGCTGGCCATTTCTCTCAGGTGACTATCGGCAAAAGCGACTAGCAAAGACTGCGACAGTCTCGCGGGGCGCGTTGCAGCTGGATCTTGGCCCGAGTGAAGGGAGTGTGGTATCGTAATCGCAGCTGGAGGCTCGAGAGGCAAGCTGCAGGCTGAGCAATGGTCGACCTGGAAGTTGAGCCTGGAGATCTCCGATGGGGGGGGAAGGAAATGAAACTGGGCCCAAGCAATGGGTAGCAGGGCCAGGCACAGGTACCTTGCCTTATCAGGTCCCGTACGCTGCGAAGTACCGCTGAGCACCCTTGTCGGTCGGCTTCTGTAGCTCAGGTGAGGGGCTGCACCACGACAAGGCCGGCCGCAGACGAGGAGGATACTTGCATGCCGCCTCCAGATTGGTCCGAGGTACTTGGCTGCAATTATCCGATAAGCTCACTGCGTTGGACGCCTCACCACGTCGTCATTCACGAACACCGAGACAAACAAATGTCGGGTTTCACAACAAAACAATGCAAGGAGCCATTTGGGGGGAGGGGTGTCCCCTCTGCCCAAATTTGGTCCTTTCACAGTGTTTAGCCGAAGCCACGGGCTGCTGCTAATTGTGGATGGCGGGCACGAAGTACGAAGCGGATTTCTCAGATCACCAGAGGATAAAGGGATGGGCCATCAGATCAAGGTTAGAGTTAGCCACAGGGCGAATGCCCAACGCTTGAGGCCGGTCCGCAAATTAATTACAGTTCGAGATCGAACGGTTGTACCCGTCTTCGCTCAAAATGTCACTAGTGGTGGTTTGAAATACATCCCTGGGGTATCTGTAACTCCAGCCATCCCTCCTCAGTCCATGACGTTTCTCGATGGCCGCTTCCGCACGCTTCCCCTTGCGTTGTCGCTGTAACTCGTGCCGATGCCAGAATCTCTATACTGCCGGCCGTACTCGTCGTCCTCCTCGTCATCGTCGGCCTCCGCCCCAGCCACAGGGACCTCAGACAGAGGAAGTTCCTCTTCCCCTTCATCTTTGACTTCCGGCTCATACTTGAGGGGCGGTTGCCTCCCGTAAGTAGGGAATGTGGTGGGTCGATCCGAATCGTCCCCCTTCCCCTCGCTCTCGTCAATATACTTACTGTGCTCGTGTCCCCTCCCTTTAGTGCGCTTTTCATCTGCGGAGGATCCTGCCACAGCAGTCCACACAGCCCATGCAAGGGCCATGGAGAAAACTTCCGACACCCAGAAGAAGAACGTAAACGCAAGGAACGTGGGGAGACGATAATGAAACATCAACCATCGAAGGCCACGTAGTTGCGCTGTTAGATTTAGCGTGGCGTGGTATACCTGCACTGACTGTCCAGCTTCGACTTCTATGTATGCGGAAGTAGGAGCCGCCGAGCCTTTGGAGAAGACCGCGTCCTCTGCGAGCGGGATCACCATCGTGATCGTGCTTGAACCTGGGGAAACCATATGCCAAAACAGGAAGAGAATCCGGGATGCAAGCGACACCACCGGGTCGACGTAGGGCAGCAACGCAGGTCTCCGGGAACTGAAAAGGACACTGTGCTGTCCGAAATCCTCATGGTTGGAGGCATATTGCCGAGCGCTCGCTTGCAAAACCATGTCGGCTTTTGAATCGAGAATGTGCAGGCTGACCATGAAGTTACCTCGCTCGAGATTGGCGGGCGACTTTGGCATGGCCAAGGACAAGGATATGTCGTATCCTTGTTGCAACATCATAGACGGCGCGGTGAGCGACACCAGGCCATAGGGATTGAGGCCAGAGCTGTGGGCAAGAGTCAGTACGTGCTAGTCACCCAAGGCGTGGTCGCATACCCATATTGGAGATGTATGGGCTTCGTCACTACCTGATCTGGTACGAAGTTCTGAAAGAAGAGGACAGATGCAGTTCCTGCCAATCCCAAAAGTGTGACGGCGCCTGACACCAGCAGTACGGTGTTAACGACGGCTCTCTGAGCTTGCTTCGACGTCGCAACACGGGCGGCTTCCCGCAGTGTCTCCTAGTAGGCGGCGCATTAGCACCAAGAGATCCCAAGATGAACCGAGATGCACCAAGATGCACCAAGGTAGAGAAGTCGTTGGGTTATTACCATTATAGATACAGCACGTCTTCTGGTGACGTGTATCGTTGTGGACGTAGGAGCCGAGATGTTTTGGCAACCCGAGCGAAGTTGAAGTTGACAGGGTAGACTTGGTATTGATTAAGCGGCGACGACATGTGATGGGGGAGGGAGTCCAGGGCAGCTCTAACCGCCCCAACGTCATCCGTTAGCTCTCTCCAGCGGCTAATTATGGGGACCTTAGCGTTCAGGTTTACATTTGGCAAACACCGGCACCGGAACACATCCACTAGAACTCGGATACTGCATACCTTAAGGTAGGCTGTGAGGTATGCGCCTAGGCTGGTGAAATGGGCATAGATAATGCAGATCGGCGTCAAGTATTTACAAGAACAAATCTTCCCTAATTAAGCGTAAAATGAACAAAAGCTTGATACATTCGCAAAAGACAGACGTAGAACGCTAAGCGATTGAGTCGAAATAAACAATGTGCAGTCGGCTTTCCCACGTTTCATATTCTTACTAGCAATCCAAACCGTCACCGTCATTGGTAGTCATCAGTAAAATTCAACCGTCAATCCCTCCGTCATCCCAATCCGACAGACTTAGCATGGCTGGAGATAATTGCTTGGGACCAGCCCGATGCGTCCGTTTCCGCCATGGACCTCAGCCTCCCACCATCCATCATCTTGGTGGCGAAGGACCATGAGATAATCTCCCTTAGCAAACCCCAGTTCCTCGGGGATGGCTGCTTGGTACATGTACAATGCTCGAGCTGTCGCAAGCTAGTTAGCATGATTCTCTCGCGATCCTTTGGGGTTCACCAAATGCTTACCATAGTGAAGAATTGGCCGGCCGTCATCAGTGTAAAGCCGAGAGGGATCTGCCACACTCTTGCTTCGCTGACGCGAACCTCCGTCAAATGTTCCCGTTGCACGCGATCCGGGACGGCTGCCTCGGCTTCTCTGCGATCCATACGGATCATCTCCTGCATGAGCGAGCTGGAGCCCCATCTCGCTGCCCGCGTAGCTGCTCTGCGGTCGAGGATACTCTCTAAATGATGCAGGCGACGGCGCTCGGCTTGACTGATGAGGTGACGGCGCTCGGAAGTATCCCTGATCCACTGAACCTCGCTTTTGTGGTGACGAACTCATCTGAGACGGGGCACGCTGACTGCCGCCGTAAGGATTTGGAGATGCCGATCTGTAACTCATCCTCGACGATTCGTGCATGGACGGCTGAGGAGACGCACTTCGCAACGGAGCTGGCGAAGCGGCTCGAGGCATGTCACTGCCTCTGGTCGGGGGCCTTGAGACTGGAGAAGTCCCGTAAACTCCAGATCCTCCTCTTGACATATCCGCGCCCCTTGTCCCAGGCCGGGAGCCAGGGGACGTGCTAAAAGCCATCGAGTCTCCGCGTGACATCTCAGTCGCCCGGGTTCCAGATCGGGAAACAGGAGGAATACTATACCCTCCCCGCGACGTCTCCGCCCCCCTAGTTCCGGACCGTGATGGAGCAGTATTAAAGCTTCCACCTTCTCCTCGGCCCATCTCACTTCCTCTAGTTACAGGTCTTGAAGCAGGAGGGGGATTATAGCCTCCTGCGCCTCCTCGACCGCCTTCACTAAACATATTGCGGGTTTGGGTGGTGGCCTTCTTGGTGGCTTCCTTCATGGCCTTGGAAGTCACGGCTGGGGGTGGTACGCCAAGCCGAGAAACCTGGCTTCCGGCCTGGTAGAGCGGAGGAGGGGTTCCTCGCTTTACAGCGGCTGCATCCTGTTTCCCGGGAACAGGAACGGATCGGGACATGCTTGCCTCAGACCCCGGCACTGGTGTTGCGATGCCATGATAGTGATCTGCCGACATTCTGACAGAAGACTGTTTGCCTAGAGTGACTCCCTTGAGCTCTGCGAGTGCCAATGCGATGGGATCAGTTTCCTCCGCTTCCTTGGCCGTGGAGGGACCGGGATGTTTCTTTCCGTCAAGGTTAGACACTGGGAAGACGTTTTGACCGACGCCCAAAGCCAGACTAGCGTTCGCATCGATGGGCTCAGGGCTCTGCGTCCTCTCCAGTGGTAAATCTTGTGACTCCTGGCCAAACAGTGGCGTTCTGCGGGCTGAGCTATCGGGGTTGCGATTGCTTGCGGCATGCCAGGTGTTTCTGTTTGACTGCGCTGAAGTTTGCATATCCTTGGTACTTTTGCGCCGGAATGGGCTGTGGTTCTTCAAAAATCCGCTCTTCTTCTTCATGACGACTTTGGTCGGGCTCTGAGACGCGGGGGGGTCCTCTTTAACAGGCGATGTCTTTCCACTTGGGGGTTCCATGCTAGAGAACGAAGTTGGGTTCGAATAATCGCTATGAGAATCGCGGCTTGATGGCCTGTTCGAAGTAAGTTGTGAACTGCGGTCCGAAGGTGGACCAGAAGGCCCAGTGCGGCACAACATGGTCATGCCATCCATAGGATATGGGTCATGGGGTATGGCAGCAACAGGGCCATGTTGGACAACATCATATCCTCCACGAACAGATGGTGTCTTTCTGTGATAGGTATCATCCGTAGATTTCCTTGATTCCATAGAGGGCCTCATGGGCTGGGCAAGGGCCTGGGGCATCTGCTGTGGCCGGGACTGGAGCGGTCGCTGCGCCGGCATCAGAGAGGGAGGCGTTTGGTGAAGTTGCTCCTCATGGTGTTGAATAGCTTTTGAAATCGGCTGAGGACCAGGTTGTTGAAGAGCCTGTGGGGGCATTTGTTGAGCCGGGAGACGGTCAATCTGCTTAGGCTGCTGACGCAGAGGCTGCTGATAGTGAACCGGCTCATGCTGCAGCTGCGGAGGCTGTTGGATCTGTTTTTGGGGTGACCGACCTGGCTCCCGTGCCTTGGGCTGAATAGGCTCCCTGTGGGCAAGATCTTGGGCCAAGGCCGAGTCCGGATCATGGTGTGACTCGAAGGTGGACGGTTGCGGTGAAGATGATCTGAATGCTGGGTTTATACTTCGCGGGAACTGAGCGACGGAGTACGCGTCGTCTTCCGAAGTCTCTGACTGGGCATCGGTGATATCGCCGCGACAAAAATTGATGTACTTTGGCGCATCGGGAATCTCCTGACCGGTTCCACGTTCGCTGATGAAGGTAATGATGTCCTTCTCAACATCCATCTTTTCCAGAGACAGCCTAATCTTCTCGCATGATGAGTCGTCACTAACACATACTGTCGATGCGATGTTCGCAAATGTCCAGAGACTGCTCTTGGTAAAGTCCAGTCGCTCCTCTTCCAGGTCCTGGAATTTGTCTGCTGCAGCCTTCCACTCTCTGTTCCATCTGACCGTGGTTTCTTCGAGAATTTTCACTGCGCTCTCATACTCGGTGTTTGATGTTGCGAGACTGATTTGGGTCTTCTCCAACTTTGCTTTGTTCCGTCGTTCCTCCTGGCCCATGACCATATGACCCTGAGCTAGGTAGCCCTTGATCTTCAGGCACTCCTGCTCATACTTGTCTCGCGTCTGTGACAAGTCAGATATAGCTTGCTTAACTTGTCGCGATTGCCTTACCTTGTTAACCTGGTGGGTCTGTTGTGTCTTTGTCTTTAGAAGCTTCTCTACCGTATTCTGCACTATCTTTCGTCTTTCTTTCATGCCGCCGGCAAATGCCGCGAGAGGTTCTTCCAATTCTGTTTTCATTTGCGCGCCTATGTTTTGGTGTTGTTTGGCCATTTGCTCGACTTCGCCGCGGACCGTATCCAAGGATGTTTTAAGAGTGCCGGTCTCCTGGGATCCGAGAGATTTCCGGCACAGGTTTAAAAGCTTCCGTGAATATTCCTCTTCGATCGCTGACCGGGCTTAAGTTACAGTCTATTAGCATCCTGTTGAAGTGGAGAAGAGTTTAGTCTGGTAGACGTACCACCGTAGAATGCCCTTAACTCATCGCAGGATTGCTTGGCTGCTGCCATCCGCGCCAACAAAGGCGTAACTCCCGCATCGTCTTTACCCCAGAAGTTGTTTGCGACTGCGGTTCATTATTAGTAACAGAAGCAGAGAAAGGAGGGAGTGGTCTCCTTACAAGACAGCGCCACGGCTGGAGGCTCTCCCATTGAGGCAGGCATGACGCCTGAGGATCGGGAAGGCTTCAATAAGATATTTTGATACAATAAATGTGGAAATGTGTTAAATAGATGAGAGCCAAAAGGCGGCTTAATTCTTCGATTCTGCAACTCTTCGATGAGGAAAAGGTGAGGAATTGACGCCAGCTGAGCAGTAATGGAAAAAGCACCACCAAGGTAAGCTACCGTTAAACCCTGTCTTTGTTTGGAATGGGTGGCGGTCAGTTGGCTGGACAACGCGTATCCACACCGTTTTCACGTGATTGGGGTTCCACGGCAGGTGAGCGCCCCCCGACAGGGACGGTCGGAATTTACCGTCCTCCGCTGCATAGTCATTTTCAGTACCCTATCCTCAACCTGACCTACGCATCTTTGTACACTTTGAGAAGATATAGATACATTTTTCATCACACCTGTACAGAGACCCTTTGTCGAACGCCGCCGAATCGCTGCCCGGTTCCCCCCAACCATCGCCCTTCGCTGCGCTCCTGACGATCAATCTCCGACAATAGCTGCTGGACGGACACCTAACACGAATCTCTGCGTCCAACCACAGCGGACTAGTCAGACTTGTCCCCTCTCCAACGTTCCCCGTTCCCCAGCCCAAACGGTCGCGAACCCTCAGGGTCACTCTCTCGATCTCCAACCGGTGCTACTCCTTCTAGGCTGCTCCCTCATGTAGGAGATCTGCCTCGACCTTCTTTTCCACCAACTCGCGTGCCTGTCCCTCGAGCCTGCTTTGCCTGCCACGACATCAAGGGCGGGCGCTCCACTACCAAACCTCCACCCTCATCAATACACCTCCATGGTCCCACCACCTCGAGCGGGATCGTTTTCGCCCAATCCTGCGCAAACAATTCAGACGGGGTCCAGCCATTCACCGCATCCATCGCAGGCCGCGATCCTCAGTGCTGGCGCCAGCCCCAGCGCCAGCAGTCCAACGGGGACCAGCTCCTTAATCAAGATCGTCGTTGCCCAGGTCTATCTCCTATTAAGTACTATCAAGGACGATAAGGATCGTGCGAAGTGGGAGCTGCAGGTCGACCAATTGAGGAAGGTAAGCTGAATAATCACCCCTCGCGGCAAATCCAGTATTGATTTCAAGCTTGTGATAGCTCATCGATGAACACGGTATGGAAGTCTATTCAAAATACTTCACCCGGCTGCTTGCCGCCAATGCGCCGCAGATATTTCCTAGCCTTAATCGGCCCATCTCAAATCCAGGCAACTACCACATTCTTGTCAGCGAGATGCGAAAGCTCGCGCATGATCCTGAGCAGGCAGTCAAGATAGCCGAGTCGATTGAAAGTGGTACGGAAGACATCTTTCGCGACTTTGATCTCTCCACGTTTATGGAGCATTTCAAGCTCGATGCATTGGAAAAGACCTTGCTGGCTCTGGCGTTTAAGCTTGGTTCACGTTTAGACCTAAAGACTAAAGGTAAATGTTGAGATCCTTAGTGCGCCATTACTTACTGACTCTTGCTATTGCAGCGGATGCTATCCTGTCAACTAACTTTCCCACCTTTATTGACATAATCTCGCGGCCCGACATCGAAGCGCACGCTGACCTAACCCCCGCTTTCGTATCCCTGATAGTCGACCGATTCATGCAATATCATCCACCCAGCTTTAATGCTGCATCCAGAAGAGACCTTCACACATACGTTGTAAAACGGTATATCAACATGGACCAGGCCCCTCCTTCCGAGGTTCTCGCAGCTTTAGACTTAGGAAGAGTGCTAGCAGAGCGGCCTTCCAACGCGTTGGCCCGGTATATTCAAAAGGCAGGCGCCGACTTTACGCGAGATGAGGACGCGTGCTTTTCCTATATCCAGAACCGACCGAGCAATCTACAACTCGGCCCAGAGCAGGTTTCCGCAGGCCTTACCTTCACTTCCATAAGCCAGGCACCTCAGCACGATCCAACTACTTTGGTCGCCGCGCTTCGTCGGGTCCTCCCCAAGTCTTTCGACTGGATGGAGGTGATAATCTGTTTTGATCAACCGTCAGCGCGTATCTCTTCTCAGCAATTTCTGCGCCTATACAAAGCCCTTTTGCTGGTCACCGAAGATCCAAATTCAGCCTTCGACATTCAGCGGTTATGGGGTGGCGCATGGAACGAGCCTGAAGCTCAGCTTTCCTTTGTCAGCGCATACGCATCCCTCACGCCTGAGCAATTGGACGCTACGACAATCCCGGGTCTGCACCGGAGCATCTCTCTGGATGATTACGCCAACTCTGCACCCAATGTTCGCGAACGAGCCGCTGTTGTCGTGAAACATCCTTTGGTATCAGTCGCTGCCTTGTCGGCGATATTCAACGTCGCTCTCAGCACAGTCCATGCCTCGCAAAGTGTCGAGGCCAAGCGTCTGTTTCAGGAGGTCGTGGTACCCAACCTCGACATCTTCCTCGTCTCTGCCTTCGAAGTGCCTCGACAATCCTGGGCCGCCATGGCCGTCGACACCTTAAACTCCCTCTTCGAAACCTTCCTTTACAAACGATCACCTGAATACGATTTCGTTCTCGACAGCCTCTGGAAGAAAGACAAGGAGTGGGTAGTGACGCGACTGATCGACGCCCACGCTGTCAAGCCTGTCGATCTAGCTCTCGTTTTCGAGCATGCGGCGAAGCATAACTGGCTGGATGAGCTTGTGTATTTACCAAACGGATTTGGTATCGACCTTGCGGCTCTAGCTCACGCTGAAGGATATCTAGATCTAACAAAGTGGGCTCGGTTTAATGCCGACAGGAGCAATGAGATCTCTCGTACACTCCTCCAGTTCCTAATGATCAAAGCCAACTTAGAGATGCAGTTCCAACGATCTCCCGAGGGCCAACCACCACTCAAAACAAGTACAACGCTCCAGGTTCGTACAGTGTCGGCTCTCCTAGCGATTCTCGAAGACTTTTTACCCAAAGCGCCTATGCCGGATCTGATCGTCGTACAACGCCACTGCATAACGGCATATCCGCGGTTAATTAACTACGGCGAGGGTTACGATGATATTATTGATCAAAACGGACAAGACGGCAATGCCCTCCCCACAGCGGCCAACAGTAAAATGGAAGAGCATTACAAGAAGATGTACAGCGATGAGATGCAGGTCCGTACCATCGTCGACGTTCTGGACCGATACAAACATTCCCGAGCTCCATTAGATCAAGATGTCTTCGCTTGCATGATCCACGGGCTGTTTGACGAATACAATCACTTCGTTGACTATCCTTTAGAGGCACTCGCAACGACAGCAGTTCTCTTTGGTGGTATAATATCCCATAAATTGATCTCAGACCTTCCCCTTCAGATCGGACTCGGAATGATCCTGGAAGCCGTCCGCGACCACCCGCCTGACGATGCAATGTACAAGTTTGGACTTCAAGCTTTAATGCAGCTTTTTGTCCGGTTTCGCGAGTGGCCTGGCTTCTGCAAACAGCTCCTGCAGATTCCTGGTCTTCAAGGCACGGAAGCTTTTAAGAAGGCAGAGGATGTCGTTCGTGATCACGAAGAGGAACTTGTTCGCGGCCGTATTAGCACTGGGACACCTCATGGGGTACCTGCCCCAGCTGACTCTCTTACGAACGGGAACCCTGAGGAGGGTGTCAACAGTGAGCGCCAGCCCCCCGCGTTCAGTGCCATCAACATTGAGCCGCCGTCGTCTATCATCGAGTTCGAGGCACCTGGCGAGGAGAACCAAGATAAGGTTCAGTTCGCTTTGAACAACATCACGGAGGGAACTCTACAGTCCATGTACAAGGAGCTTCGTGAGATGGTAGAGCGCAAGAACCAGCAATGGTTTGCCAGTCATCTCGTTGAAGAACGTGCCAAGATGCAGCCGAATTATCACAACGTCTACCTTGAGCTAGTGAAATTATTCGGAGACCAACTCCTCTGGAAGGAAGTTCTTCGAGAGACATATATCAGTGTGGCTCGCATGTTGAATTCGGACGCGACTATGCAAAACTCTACCGAGCGAGCACACCTAAAGAATCTTGGCGGCTGGCTGGGACTTCTAACCCTTGCACAGGATCGACCTATTAAACACAAAAACATCGCTTTCAAACAGTTGCTGATGGAGGCCCATGACACTAAGAGATTGATTGTGGTCATCCCGTTTGTTTGCAAAGTTCTCCTCCAGGGTGTCACCTCCTCGGTCTTCCGACCCCCGAACCCCTGGCTCATGGACATTATTCACCTACTCATCGAGCTTTATCATAACGCCGAATTGAAACTCAACCTCAAATTCGAAATTGAAGTTCTCTGCAAGGGACTAAACCTCGACCATAAGAGCATTGAGCCCTCGGGTGAGATCTTGAATCGCCCCGTCATCGAGGAAACCGCAGAAGTGTTACCTCCGGAACAAATAGACGCCTTCGAAAGCCTATCACTCAATGGCATGGGCTCTGCTGTCGGTACCGGCTTATCTCCACCGGCGATTCCTCCCACAATCCCTGACCTCGGGCCTCTCATCAACATTCCTCCTACCAACGAGATGGTTGTCAGCACTAGCCGTCTTCACGAAATCGTCCGAAGCGCTCTCAGTCGTGCTCTCCAGGATATCATTCAACCCGTCGTGGATAGGTCCGTGACGATTGCTGCTATCTCGACGCAGCAAATGATTCACAAGGACTTCGCTACAGAGTCTGACGGCAATCGGCTTCGAGCTTCAGCCATTAGTATGGTCAAAGCAACAGCCGGCAGTCTCGCACTCGTCACCTCCAAGGAGCCGCTACGGGCTAACTTCACCAACTATATGCGAAATCTTTCAAACGATCTTCCTCAGGGTCTTCCAGAGGGCACTATCATCATGTGTGTTAACTCCAACTTGGATATTGCCTGCAACATCATCGAGAAGCAAGCCGAAGAAAGGGCCGTACCCGAGATCGAGGATATGATCGAGCCTGATCTAGACGCTCGCAGGCGGCATCGGCTACAGTCTCCTAATGAACCTTATCTGGATGGGAACTTCAATCGATGGGCGATGGCAATCCCAAATCCGTTTAAGCTATCGCCCAACATCAATGGTTTAAACCCTGAACAGATGGCTATCTACGAAGACTTTGCGAAGCAGCCGCGGACCACATCTGCCACAGCTCCTTCGCACGCTCCCTCTGCCTCCGATGCAACCAGGTCGCTGGCGAACGAGATTCTTCAGGAGCAATTTGCTCCCCTGCCCAATATCCCAACTCCATCTGAAACCCCCTCTATCCAACTCATGGGTAATCAGATGCAGCCGTACGGTCCGATTCACCCTGGTGCCGCAAACAACATGGCGAACGGGCGGGGCCCTGCCTTCCAGATGGATGTGCGAGGGTTGGCTGAACGTGTTAACAAGTTGCTGCAAGAACTTCTTCGGGTCGCGGGAGAAGCCCGTGAAGAGCACTTCATCGGTCTCCCAAGACCTCATCCCGTTCTGGATGTCGTCGATGCTCTTGTCCAGCTCATCATCAAGACGGTGCAAAATTCGGAAGAGTTTGCTATTTATACTGCGGAGCAAATCAGCGCGCTCATTTTCCAGCAGGTCGAGGACAATCTGACACTAGAAAGCCTCGTTCATGTTCTCGAGACATTGAGGAAGATTTCAGGCCCTGGTTTAAATGCTCGTGTACGTGCCTTGTTCAGCCAGCAACCAGGTCCTACGTTCTTGAGCCTACCGCTGCTTGCAGCACTGATCCGAACCGATCTCCTAGACTGGAGGAGCATTGACCTAGCCATGTCCAAGGCACTTCAGGCTCGCAAGGATGGGTCCCTCGACTTTCTAGAACATTTGCTAGATCTCGCACTCCTCAACAGCCGACCTATTGCTCTGTACGCTGACTTTGTCCGAACCCTGGAAGCGGCATGGGCTTGGGTCTGCGAAGAGGAGAACTCCCCTGCTGCTCAGCGAGTTAAGAACAAGCTTCTGGGACCTGGCTTGCCTCAGCCATCGCAGCCTCGTGGTGCCGACGAGCAAAACGCGTTCGGGCAAGACCAGATGGAGTACGTATTTGAAGAATGGGTCCATCTTTGTAATAACCCCAACGGCTCAGAAAAGGCCACGGCGGTCTTTATTCAGCAGCTGCAAGCTAAGGAAATCATCCGAGACCGAGATAACTTTTTCATCTTCCTCCGCGTTGCCATTGATCTCTCGGTCGACCGTTTTGAGCAGATCCTTCACTCCGGGGCCGTCGCCGACGCATATGTCATGGTCGATGCTCTAGCTAAGCTGATTGGCATCTTCCTGACGCCTCAGCCCAACGCTTCCACGTCGCGCGTATCTTACGTTGACTCAACCCTATCCTTGATCACATTGGTACTCACCCATCACCATTTCAAGCGCGGGGATCAGCTAAACCAGAGAGTGTTCTTCCGACTCTTGTCTATGTTCTTACACGAGATCCATTTTAACCTCGAGGAGGTCCCCGACAAGGAGCGCTGGGACATTCTAATCAAAATCGCTACCAGATTCACGCAGATAGGACCCGTCCACCTACCTGGATTCATCTATGCCTGGCTCTCTCTCATCCAGCACCGAGCTTTCCTCCCCGCGCTTTTGCGAATTCCAGCAGGAGCCGGTTGGAAGGCATTTGCCGATCTCCTCTGCCAACTCCTTGACACTCTCGGTGAGCAGCTCAAGGTCTTCGAGGTCTCCAACGTTGCAAAGGAGATTTACCGCGCCACCTTCAAGCTACTCATCATCTTACAACACGACTTCCCGCATTTCGTTGCGGCCAACCACATCAGGCTCTGCGCAAGTATTCCGCCCCACTGCGGTCAACTCCTCAATGCAGTACTCTCTGCGGACCCTCAATCCAGAGTTCCTCAGTTGGGCGGCAACGGTGAGCGGGAGGAGCCGAGCATGAGCCCGGGGTTGGTTGAGCAGGCGACTACTGTTCTCCAGGACCAAGGGCTGCTCAGTCTTCTTCAGCAAGCTCTGCAACACGGAACATCCGAGGACATTGTTGCGCATCTCACCCATGCCATGACGCGCAACAGCCGCAAGGAGACCACGTACGGCCAAATTCCAGTCCGGGCCAACGTTACAGTTGTTAGTGCAGTGGTGATGTACATCGGGCAATATGGCGCTGACAAGGCCGCACGGACTGGTTCGCCAGTCACGGTGAGAGGCGAGGAGCCTGAAGTTTCTATCCTGTCTCTTCTTGTCCACGAGCTTCCACCAGAGGCCAGATACTATCTCCTCGTCAACATGGTTAACCAGTTGCGGTTCCCTAATGCCCAGACAGACTTCTTTAAACAGGTCCTCCTCTACATGTTTGGAAAGGATCTAAACGACCCTGAAGAGATGGAGATCCGCCAGGAAATCACACGAATCCTGCTGGAACGGTTGGTTGGGTTCTGGCCGCATCCGTGGGGCCTCACGTTCACAATCCTCGAGTTGGTGAAGGACGAAAAGTACATGTTTTTCGACCTTCCGTTCATCAAATCAACTCCAGAGGTCAGTTTCACCATGACATGCACGATCAAGCGATAACCCCAAACTAACAACATGTCTCACCTTAGGCTGCTGAGCGATTCGCATCCGTCCTCCAGCGCGCTTAATTTACGATGAAGATTAACGGAAGATTTGCATCTATCCACCCA